>PNEQ01013984.1:0-53559 GCA_003012365.1 Medauroidea extradentata | reverse complement strand
ACACAGGAGTAATTGTGTGCATAACTAATTGTGTTGTGAGAGTTCTAGTTGATTACTGTTTTGTGTATTTCGTAGCTTTGTGAGCTATTAAATCCAGTACTTAATTTAACTCTTTTATTTGTAATTATAAGACCTCTATCCCAAAGAACTCATGGGAATTGCCCACATATGAAGTTTATGTCTCAAACTTGTAACAGTACCTTCACCAGCAAGAGATTACAGCACACTCTTTGGGCGTGCTTACCAACGCGCCTGTCAACAGTTCAAAATTGGGTCAGTCACCAGGGACCACCTTGATGATACCGAAGTCTGTCCAACTTCTACGAAGCTACATTACTAAGGGCCGGTAATTTGCACAGAAATATTTTTGCTCCGTTTATTTTCAATGCCTTACGTGCATATCTGCTGCTCTCATTTGTAGTTATAGGCAGCGCGTCTTCGTGTAGAGACATCACGTATATGAATGTGCCAATGAGAACAAGGTTACCACGTCACCGCACGTCTGTGATTAGCGGGAAGAACCCCTCAAGACGCTAAGAGTTGTTTAACATCATCATTAGAGATGATTAGAGGTGATTGTATATCCGCGAAAATGTTTTGTGCCAACATACTCTTGAAAACAATATAGTTTCTCGCAACATGTGTGATTGGGTGATGTACGTTTGACACTCCATAGTTGTCTACAAATATTACAAGAGGGGAGTTCTTATTCGCTCACTCAGAAAGGGTAACAGCTCCACGTACAAGCGAGAGCCAGTATTGTGAAGAGGTTTTGGTCGAGGTCTTTAGCGCTGGTGAAGGGTGATATGATGTGAGTGTGGAGCAGCACCGGAATTAATGTGCGGGGGAAACGGGAGATCCCAGAGAAAACCCGCCGACTAATGGCATCGTCCGGCACGATTCCCACATTCGAAAATCCGGGAACCGACCCCGCCGGGAATCGAACCCGGATTGCCTTTGTGGGAGGCGAGAGGTCTGACCCCTCGGCCACCGCAGCCCCTCTAAGCCAGTATTGTTCTGGTAAGCTGAACGTACGTTGAAGTCTAGCAAACAGTAACGTTTTCCTGCGATAAACCATGATCTGCGATGATCATCTGAGATTATGGTTTATCGCGGGAAAACTTGACTGTTTACTAGATTTCAACGTACGTTCAACTTATGAAAAGATTACTGGCATTTGCTTGTATGTAGAGTTGTTGCGCCATTTGACTGAGCCAATAAGAACCCTACTGTTGTAATATTTGATGCCTGTTATTGGTCTGTAGATAGCTACGTTGTGTCAGACGTATAACACCCAATCATGCATGTCGCAAGAAACCACAGTGCTTTCAAGGGTACGTTGGCACAAAACATTTTTGCGATGTATCGTCATCTCTATCAACCATATGTACACCACGAAGCAGAACTGCAGGTGTGCACGTAAAGACTTAGAAACAAGTTGTTGCAAAAATCTTTTCACGAGAACTACCAGACCATACCTGTCAGCAGGCGTACCAGACCAACGTTCGTTCTCAGCGCACAGGAATATTCTAGTCTTCCTGCGTCTTCATGGATGATCGCCGCCATTCTGCTGGTGGACAGTTGGCTGGCAAGAGGAGATTGATGCGTCACTCTGGCTGAGGCAAGCAGTAGTCAGTGCGGCCACGATCGTAACGAACAATTGCAAAGTTTGTCACCGCATTCAATTGTCAAGCGTTACATTTATTTTCACCTGGATGGAGTTATTAAGCAGAAGGGAACACAACCCACAAAACAATATTGAGATAGTCATACCAAGGAGTAGGAGAAGGTCGGAAAATTATCCTGGAAGAAGAACAAATATTACGTAATAAATTTGTAGAACAATTAGAGTCCAGAAAAATCCGTTTATACAATGTTTGGATACATACGGTAAACTTTGACCGTGAATATCATAGTTCCAATTAACTGTGCGTTGGTTCCCTAACGCTGAACTTCGCCATTTTTTATTTTATTATGAAAGGTTGTCTTTTAACCAAGGTGCTTGTTCTTCTCTCTTTGAAGCTGCAGTGGAAGTAGCCTTAGTGCAGGCGATCGTTTGCTGTTTACAGCCCTTTGGTTTTATTAAGCACGAGGCTAAAAAGTCTCAAATAATACTTTCTTTTCAGGCAGCTGTCTTGCGAAATAAAAGTTCTCGAGATCTTGCATGTGTCGCGTCCACTTACGTACTTAACAAATATGTTCCGAGGTTATTTGTCGATAAGAGGAATAGCCAAATAAGCAGTCAGTCGCATGCTTGACTCTCATTATAATCTACACACGAACGAGGTAGTCATTTCTATTTTGTTGTCCCAGGGACTGGTGAATAGTAGCCTAGTATTTTTCTGGAATCATTCCGAGTACTGCTAAATGATCGACAAATTTCAACACCATAAAGCGGAATCAATCGAATCTTCGTAGAATGCGCTTTTAACAAGAGCCTGGGACGTGGTCACTTCACTGTATAACGTTATAAATAATCTTAGCTTATTGAAATCCACACGCTGGAATAATTAAATTACTACATGTTACTTAATTTATTTTCCGTTTCAGTTTACAGGCAGTCGTCACTTATACGTTTATTCGTATGGGTAGCCTACAACTTGCCGCTCCAAATAAATACACCCACTGGCTCATGTCAGTAAGACTCAAATATATTAAAAGCCGTTTTTTCTGTGTTTAAATAGACTGACAATTATTGACCTCTACTTTTTTTTTAATAGATGGAGGAATTTACTACCAAGAGCCTCTTTCTATAAATGAAAATGACTTTAAGACTTCGCAAATGTCATTCAAGAGCTCAGATTTGTCTGGAACTTACAAAATTTATGTTTTCTAGAAAATTTAGAAACCATGTCGTTACTATGCACGACATGACTGTGACCTCTGATCTTTGAAAACTATTTTCGCAATGGGGTGTTTATAAACGGAATAAAGTTTATGGAAGCTTGCCATTGCGAGTGAAACTTACCCCACTATGAAACAAAAAATAAAAATTAAATACGAGAGCCAGCATTAGCTGTGGTCAACAAACATGGTCATATCCAGAAATACTGCAAAAAAAAAAGCAAATAAAAAGCCCAACAGTAATGTAATTATTGTAACCATAAATGCGATATAAAATCAAAAGTGGATACAAAATTGACAAGGACTACACAAATGATCAGAGACCCGAATAAATGTTAATACAGATGACACAACGAAAAAGAAAGAGGGCAGATGAACGTAGCAGACTCCTTCGACAACAGATGTGACGTTGCAGGAATTGATATCGCTTTCGTCTGAGGCAAGTTCTTCAGCCACTGCGACAACCATTATCCCGTTAAGAGTGTTGTGTAATTACCAGCTACAAATTCCCGCGTTTGACGTGTGCGAGCAGCGGAGCGATAAGAGCCACAGTAACACGCTCGACGAGAAGTACATCGCCTCTATTCACAGCGCGCCAAATTGGCGTGCTAGGTTTCCGTTGTAGTCTTTTACCTATTGGGCTCTAAGCCATAACATTTTATCTTTACATAGTATGAAGTAAAGACTACCACGCACATCTGGTTTTGCACTTTACGAATTCAGGTGACATTTTCGGAGTAACAGCAGTCTAAAAAAAGCCGTTTTTGTCGATTTTGAGAGGCCCCAAAATCATGTTTTAGCAAGCGTAGTGAATTTTTAAAGTTATAGAACCATAGTTTCAAGTGTGCTTTCGGTTCGTAGATAACTGCAATAAGAATAATTTACATGTTTTCGCGTAAGAAAGTATACGTGTGGCACGCAACAACATCGTCTATGTACCAGGTAATTTTTGGCACAACAGTAATACAGTAGAACTCTGTTATAACATTTCTGGATATAACATTTTCCTGCATATAACATCACTTTTCTTGGTCCCACCATTTTTCCATAAAGCATAATGCTTTAATTTCCTGCTTATAACAACACTGGTATTTTCATTTCCTGCATATAACATCACTTTTTTCTCAGACATTAACCAAAATTCGGGTAAAATTTTTCTTAGCTGTATTATTTTTAATAATATAACTAAGCTGTAGACTAAAAATATCTGTAAAAAAAATTAATTTCTGGGGAAGTATCTTAAGTGTAAATTACAGTGATATTTAAGACTGTGATCCTAAAGATGATGATCATAAACCTACAGAAGACAAGTGGAAAAGCCTATATTATACACACAATGTATGTATTCATCATGTTTCTGACAGCACAGTAACTATAGTCTCATTTATTCTCATTATAGGCTTATCTGCTTTACATAAACTATCACATTTTGAGTTACTTTCATGTAGTATTCATTTATTGGTGTAAAAATATTGAGTCCTGCTTATAACATTTTCCTGCATATAACACTTTTTTTACAGGTCCCTTGAAAAACGTTATAACAGGGTTCTGCTGTAGTTATCTTCTCTTTCACGCCATGATACATTGCTGTATTGTTCTGGAACTAGTTAGAAAGTATTGAATCGATCTTCAAAAAATTTAATTATTTTTATATTACGCAATTCACATTCACACATCCATAAAAATTTAATTTGCGTTCCAACTTCTTCGCTGTGCTCTGATTTTCACCTACGTCAGCGCCAGCCCAGCTGAACGCGATTGTCCGACAGTCCTCGCCATTTTCCCGTGCGCCTTTTTTTTTTCGGGGAGTTTTCCTCTCTTTCCCCTGGCCTTACTTTCTCCCCGCATGTTTCCCTCACGTCAGGGGTGTCCACTTTACTGGAAGCCTGAAGGACCCCCTCACGTCCCGTGTAAATTAAATAGGACTGTGTTCTCTGAAGATTCGTGTTGGGTCGTTACCGTACCAGCAGATGAAAATTCTTGGAATTATTGAAAATGGTCGCAGATTAGTTTCAGAAAGACTTTAAGAGAGAGAGAGTAATCAATCTTGTTTAAATAAAAATCAACATTTAAAAATACAATACGTACAAGTGACTTAGAACTTGTAGGTCTAGTTTTTTTTAATTCGGTGGTACCATTACACCACAAAAAAAATTATTTTCCTTAACATTAATAGCAAGCAGTTTTTAGTACGCTAATGTTCTCGCATGGATATATTGGCAGCCTTAATATTAATGATTAAGTGTTTCTGACGCCAGAGCAATTATAAATGTAGTCATCGTAGCATATAAACTGTCCGGCATGCCCGAACGGACATGAGTTTAGCTTTGTAGAACTGAAATGTCTGTAGCCCATTTTAGTCACAGAAATCAATAGGATTGATTAAGTGTTGATAGTGTGTTTTACCTTGCGTGGGTAGCTTGACGGTAAGTAAATATTAACTGGTGTACTTGTATGCGAATTAGATTATAAGAATAGCTGTCCCAGTGTTTTTATTAATGAATATTGTGTACAGATGTAATATCACGTGAATGGAATACGATCTCTTTACTTCATTTGTATGGAGAAGTGCATACGTACGTAAGTTTTGCTGCCTTATACAGACGGGGAAATTGGAATAATTTTGATGCAAGCATTTAATTAGTGCCGTTATTTCTAGTTACCTTAGCTCAGTTTATGATTATTTAAAATTTTTGTATTCCCTGAATTGCACAAATTACGTTTTTGTTCACATTTTTTTTGGTGGCAAAAGTTTTGTTGAGCGAAATTATGTTATTTGGTTTCATTATATAAGTGTGTAGCAATTACTTTCCGAGTTCTAATTATTTACTGTTAAAAAATATTTACTCTGCCTGTGTGTACAAATAATTTTAATTGTTTGTCATTTTAATGGATTGCTCTTGAATGCTGAAGCGCATTAATATTATAATATTACATTATCAGAGGTAACAACTTGTAGAGAAACTGTTATGATTTTATTTAAGGAAAGAGCTGGTCCATGTATTTGATTGTTTAATTACTAGCAACAGCTTAAATTTGCTGGCTTTTATTTTTGTCTGATATAATTTGTTAAGTTTGTAATTTCAGTGTAGTTTTATATGTAATTTTACTTCGGAAAATAATTTTTTTGGCTGCTTTTGGATGAGAAACAATGAAAGGGAAAAGTTTTTTCTAGTTGTAGCACTGGTGATTTATTTATTATACGGATTACAAACTGCAAGACATATGCCGTTTTTGACCGTGCTGTCGCTCGTGTAAATGGCTGTGTCCTGATGTTCATCGCATGTATGTTGTGCACTGTATTTTTCCGCGCATGTAGTCGCTGTTAGCTCGCGTGCTCTCCAAGGGCCGCCTGCCACCATATCGCACGCAACCCGCAGTACACGAGTCTTGAACAGCTGCAATAATGCAAGCCGAGTACATCATTTGCTTATTTAGCAGTGTTATCGTGAATGCTGGTGAAGGTTTTTTTTTTCTCTCTTACTGGCGTCACACTAAAGTGTTTTTATGGCATTCATTATTTTAATTGTAGGAGGAAATCAATGAAATTGACATCATTATGTTTTGCCTACGGGTAAGGTAGCTTTTACAGAACAGATTTTATCAAGGAGTGGAAATAACTTTTACTGTCATGCTACAGCAGGGAATTCTGTACATTTCAAAAGTGCGAGTAGGTTTATATTTTTATTTGGGTCAGTTATTTCAGTAAGTTAATACAAAATATCATGAGTATGCAAATAACGTTGTGAACTAAAGAATAATTTATTTAAATATATTTTTGTCGTTACTATTGTTACAGATCGAATTGCAGTTAGATAATCCTTATTACTTTCTTAACTGCAGTTATATATGTAACAACAGTAACAGAAAATAAAGATTTGTGGTATCAAAAATTCTATCAATATGCATTCTATTTTGTAGTTAAGTTAAAGTTCCATGAATTTACCCAGAAGGAAAGTTATGACACAAAATACAAAAATTCAAGGTGGTGATTATCACTCACTCTTAAAAGCGCATCACGTCCTCATCACATGGAGCTGTGAACCATCAGTTGGTGCCGACTCTGTGCTCCAAGCTATTTATTTACTACGTTTTTAAGGCTGCCGCCTACCTCTCGCTTCAAACGCGTTGCAGTGTGTTCGTAAACAGGTTTTTTCTAAGAAAATATTCCACGTGTGCCCATTGTGCCAACGTACGAAAAACTTCAGACAAGGTCGGGACCTCATTGTTAAAGATGCAACACTAATTAAAAATATTGTTTCTAAGCCCTCCAAAATGCCTAAAAACTGCCTTTGCAGACTTCCGTACTTCAAAATGTACTAACCGGATGTATGTGTAACTCAGATTGCGACCTGCACTGAACTTAGTTGCAGACTTTCCACCAATAAAATTATATGGTTGCCCTTAGTAAAAACAGTTCGGCGGGAAGCTTGCACGCTAGTTCAGCGCTTGGCTCGTTTAGGCGACGCGGCATTTGATGCGCGCTTCAAGGTCGACCTTACTGCTCCGTCGCTTTTGAGCTTCTCACGCGCGGGTAGGCGGCGCCCATAAGGCGCTGTTAAGTAATTGATGCCTTATCTCACACTGGACTCATTACACATGATCACAACGAAAATAATACATTTCACGGTCAAGAATAAGAATAAAAATACTTTACAGTTTAGTTAGAACAATGATATGTATAAGTGTACATACAAAAATAAAAATAACCCATACATACACAGATAAATACACACACAGAACCAACCGGTTATAAATCTGAATCGCACGCACCCAAAACAAACCAATTTTCGCTCTGAATCACACACACAAAGCCAACCAGTTGTCAATCAGAATCTCTCTCACACACACACAAAACCAACACGTTTTCACTCACAATCTCGCACACGCACACACAGCGAGTAACGTGCTTCATTCCTCATTCGTCGGGACGACTGAGTTCTGGTGTGTTTCAGCAAGGATCATTATCTGTCAGGACACTTTCCCACGCGAGCCCTGAAACACAGCGTACTATAGGTCGTCGAAGACGTCTTGCACAGGGCGGGATTTATATTACTGCCTGATGCCAGAATGTTTCTGAATGAACTCGCTCGTTGCAGTAGCTCTTGCTGATCAGCGAACTACGAAATGGCTGCGTACTGTTGAATGTGATTGCATTACATAATGTCTTTTCTGGCAGTTTTAATTTCCAACCTCCATAAATATGCTTATGAATTTTCTTTTTAAGTAAATCAACAAATTGCTAACTTTAGACATTCGCCCTAAATTAATTTTAGTAACAAAAATACTAGTTTAAAATAGACATACATATTTCACACATACTTTTTTGTTGAAATTGTGATAATTTGTAACTATTAGTTGTCATTGATACAGACACCACGTCTATAAACAGAATGCGCACATAACCCCGTCCGTGGGTTTTTGTCCACCCCTACGACACTCGCGGCGTTTCCAGCCCCCCACGAAGACACCAGACGTCGGCGCCCACCCTACCTCCTACCTCCCTCTTTCCCCTTTCCGTTCCCCGGATTAATCGGTCCGTGTTTAGCCGAGCATCAATTAAGGAAATGGATCCGCTCCGTCTTTTGCCCACCACCTCTCCCCTCGGCCGCCATGCTTCAACGTGGATATCCACCCCCTCCAACCCCTGGCGCCCTTTCCATTCTTCATCCCCCGCCGCGTCGTGTGACGCCCGGGGTCAAGCCAGGCGCCAACCCTACCAGAGTCCTCCCGTGTCGCGGTCTGCGTCAAGTGTGACCTCTTGTTTGTGGTGTGGTGGCTCCCGACCCACTTCTCGGGTCCTGATTTATGTCGTGGGTGTCGAGCCCTTACCGGTCCATCCTTCCCCCAACCTACTCGCCCACCTCCCTCGCCAAATGAGCGTGACGCCCGCCTTAACGATCACGCCCTTCGAAGGATGTGACCTTTGCGCTGGCCAAGATGGCGTAGCCCAGCCTTGGGCCGTGTTATGTTGTCTGCGCCGATTAGATTGCTGGCAAAACTGCCCATCGCCGTCTGGCCCGGGCTGCTAAGTTGAGCGCAGAACTCCATTCGTATACAAATCAACACAGTTTCCGTCATTTGGAGATAAATGAATCGTCTAAGAATGTATTGTTCATGTTTTGTTGACCAAACTTGTGTTGAATCACAAAGTAAAAAATAAATATAAAGAACAGAAAAATATCAATTCCAAAGGAATTCGGTCATTTCATTTGTATTAAACAGCAATAATTCCAAAGATCGAATTCAGTCAGATTTCGGCAACACCCAAACACAAAAGACTGGCGTAAAGTTTGGTCAACAAAACACGAGCCTGCAAACTCCCATTGCAACATACATTTAAAAATCTCAATGAATATTCTGCTTTTAATTTGACTCATGAAGCTTTTTAGATTTTAGGCCTCAACAACTCAGACAACAGATATCGATAAATAGTGTACAATTCACAAGGCTCGACTACTATTGCTGAACAGACTCGAGAAGTTCTTGAATTCATTTGGGAAGACGCTAGATTTTGAACTGCTGTACTCGAGAGTTACTTCCACGATTGGATCACTGTTTATTAAACTTGGCCTTGTGAAATATGTACCAATAACAAACTTACACGAAAACACTCACTGTTTCCACGCTGCCTTTATAAACGCGCTAACTGGAGCAGCAGTCAGCAAATAAGCAGCTGATGGCAGGATGTACACAGGACTGTGGAGTCCAGCAGTAAGGTAGTTCAACCTGACAAATATCCTAGTCTATATAGGCTATACACTATACGTGTGACCAACTGCAGGGAAAAAAATTGCGATGCAAAATATCGTTTTACTCCAGACAGCTACTGATTGGTCAGATCAGTCATATAAGTACGTCAATTCATTAAGGCTCGGTTTAAGTAGCTATATTGAATTTTTATATTTTTCGCAATTTTGAAAGTCTAAGAATAAAAATGTTAAATATGCGATTATACCTCAAGTTCTGTTTACATTTAGCTACAGTACAGACCTTGCGATTTAGCTTTTAACTTATAATGACGCCGCAATGTGTGGGATTTTTTTTTATATTCATAATTTGCCAGACAAATTGCGCCTTAACTATACATTACTAGCTCTTGCTATGCTTGTATTGTTGCACAAGGTAAATAGAATTTGCGGCATAGTCGCCAAATAAATATTTTTCTTCTCAGAATTCCAAAACAGCGAAAAATAACAAAATTCAATATGACGACTGAAATCGAGCCTTAAGTAAAGCTTTTATTTTCATTCTCTTCCTCACTGGTTATATCACATGAAACACATGTTCTGAAACGGACGTTCTGAAGGTGTAGAGTGAAAAATCCAAAGTCCTCACAAAGTCCTCACAAATGCAATTTCAGCTACCAATGTTGTTGTCAGGACACGTTGTAGTATGTCTACAGTAGTCCACCTACATTTTAATTAATTGTTTTTCTAAATTAAATATTCATAATTTATGTAATTAATCTATTTGATGTACTTTATTAATTTCTCTTGTGATTGATGCTAAATTTAATTGAAAGTCATATTTTATATATTTAAAGTTATAATTTTAAGTACAAGAATTGTCAAATTTTAATAATTTCAATTTTTAATATTTCTTGTAATATTGTTTTGTGTTTATATATTTATCAGTGTGCTATGACGCACGGAAGTTAAAGAAAACCTTGATTACTTTGATCAGTAATTATACTAATATTTTTATTTCATTTCTCTTAGTAAGAGAAATTGTGATATTTTCTCTTTTGCGATTTCCGCAAACGAGTTTTAAGTTAGCGACACTTCTTCTTGGAAAGCTCCTAGGGCATGTCGTCCCGCATCAGGTTTCTCTGCTGAGACGCCGATCCTGCCGTCATCGTAAATTTTAGGGATCTATTGGAGCAGATCCTAGGTCCAAGAAGTCGTGCTATAAGTTTGCCAGGTTCAGAAGAGGCAATTTTATGTTAATTTCAATTTAGTTTGGAGTGAACTTGAAGACGACGAGGGATGACGCGTAAGACAGACGCTTACGAGCCTTACTATAAGTTATATGAACTGTCTTCAGTGTAAAGGTCTTAAAATGTATTGCTTTAGACTCCAACATTATTTATTAACGTTTCAAAGTGATATATTAATTTTCTACATTTTTTTTGGTAATTAATTGAGGAGAACCTAAGCCTAACCAGAGGTCTGAGATAATTTTAGAGACTTAAATTCTACCGACTGAGCAAATTTAAATGTAATAGTCGTGCAAGATTAAATTACAGATTTCTTTTTCTTAATAGAACTTTAACTACAGTTTCTGCAATTATTATTTCATATTTAAGCTTTTGTGAGTGCTGTGAATATGTTTTGTTGTATCTGGTTGAGAGCAGTACTTACTGGTAATTTTCACTGATTTTCTTTACAGTGTAGGGAATAGCACCTATTTTCCGCTAAATTCATTTTTATTTTAATTATTTTCCTTCTTTGCTATTTCTAATTACGTGTTCTCTGTGTAGATGGTTTTATCAGTGTCCTGTATTTTACCAGTGTAATATGTTATCACAGAAAAAGCTCACACGCACTACAACACATTCACACATCTATATTCATTTAAAAAGCAAAGAAAAAGATTACAACGTAACTTCGAGCAGGTAAGCACAGCGGCCAGTCTAAAAGGCACCGTGTGCAGTTCAAACCTTGAGAGGGAAATCTGATTTCCGAATATGTGTGGAAATTTCCACTATGTAGTGTATTCGCCACACAAACCACTCGGAAGTTTCGCTCGCGCGTTATGTCAAATTGTCCAAGAGGGCTGCACCAATATGTAATGAAAAATTACATTACCAGTTGATTAACTTTCCTTGACACGTGTAGAGTAATTTTCGCTCACTTGTAGAGGTAATTAGCTTCCATTACATGTAGAGTAAATTTACCGCAACTTTTTTTACAGTGTGTGTAAGCTCTTGCAAGGTTGTAAGGTTTTTGATAAAGGGACGGTTTTAGTATAGCAACGTTGCATGCATGATAACAGCGAAAGTATGCGCGTAAGGTACATCACAGTGCTATTGCAGCTTTCAGTCCAAGCTAATCAGAACTTGCAATGAACATTGGGAGAAAAAAAACTAAAGTAAGTAATAGCGGTGTTCCGTCAAATTCTTTAAGGGCGTTCCAGAAAAAAAATTATATTTTATATATGTATGAAACAGTGTTAGTTTCGTAGATGTTACTTCGAAGTACATTATCCTGTTACAAAAAAAATTTAGATCAGTCAGTTTTCCCATAGTGGCATTTGCAAGTCAAAGTTTGCATGTTTTTAGTCCATACATCCCCAAAAACCAACCAACATAATGAAACGAAATAATTCACAGTAAAAGTACATTTCACTGGCTAGGGCTTTACGTATATAAAACTCAATTCAAACGTGGTTTTGTATTTTTAATAAAATTTCCGAAATTTCAAAATTTTTTGTTACTTTCAGAAATTTTCTTAAAGTACAAAACTATTTTGTTTTGGGTTTTTATGTACTTAACAGCCACCCACCACATGTACTTTGGCTGTGAATTATTTCGTTTCATTATGTTAATATGTTTTTGGGGGATGTATAAACTAAAAACATGCCAATTTTGACTTTGAAATGCCACTATGGGAAAACTGGCTGAGCTAAATTTTTTTTTGTAAGAGAATAATGTACTCCGAAGTAACGTCTATAAAACTTACAATATTTCATACAAATATGTAATAATAATAAATTATGATTATTTTCCCTCTGAAACGCCCTTAAACAGTTCCTCTCGAAATGAGGTGCTGCCATAGCGGTGGACGGCAATGCAAATGTTTTGCTGTGTTAAGTGTAAGACTACAGATACCGAAACTAACGTCATATTTTTCTTTGAATGCCATAATCACATTTTTAACTCTAAAATTTCGTCTTTATAAATTCCGTGGAATTGAATTATTTGCTTTGACGTGGGAAAAATTACCCCATATCTCACGTATGAGTTAAGACGTTTATTTCGCCCAGTAACAATAAACCGTTGAAAACATTTACGGACTTTAGGTACAGAATAGCGGCACATATGTATAATGAAGGACTTTCGAAACATGTAACAAAATCAGGTTCGCTTGAAGTGTGAAGTGACATTGATGAGGCCTTTTATTTCTCTCTCATTGCGACTCCTAACAAACAGTTCTAGGGACCATAAATCCGCGTAATGATCGACACTGTACGCCTGTGTAATGCTTCGTTTCACGACCGTCTCTGCCAGGAATTTTAATACCCATAGGTTGCCGTGTGTCTGCGGCGGCGAGAAATTTAATTATCCTCGCCATAGCGGGGATGTCGCACGCGTAGGGATAAAAATATAAGGGGAGGGGGGTTGGGCGGTACATGGGCGCCTGCTGCTCAATCTGCGCGCGACGTCGCGGGAGGTTCGGCGCCGTCAGGAATGCGTTATTGCGAGGCTGTTAATGACGACTGTGATGTGATGGTCCTCGTTAAGACAGCCGCCATGACGCTCGTGCGTCTGCCAGACGTGTGAGGCCACCCGAGTGTGTGCATTGCGATGACTCGACTTTCCTTCCGCGAACAAGTGCACTTACACGTGATAAAGTGAACACTTTTGAAACCCTGCTTGCTTTTTCACTTGCATGTATTTGTATATATATTTCTATAATGGTGATAGGTGGTTCGGAATAAAGTGAGCACTCAAAAAAGCCCTGCTAAAGTTACATTTTCAGTCAATTCGCATCTTACGTCAATATGAATCGGTACAGTTTAATAAACAATTAAAATACAGTTTTGTCAATTTTGGTTGAGTTTGTTTCTGTATTGTTGAATTTATATGGCAAAACACACGGGACTGTATTGCGTAATTTCGCTGCCAACCACACAAGTAGTAAGGCAACTATTGTTATGTTAAAATTATATGCAGGAGCGGTTAGTGATATTTTTCAAAGCTTACATATTTAGTGTTCACTTTATCCCGAATGACCTATACAATACACAATTGGCTAAAACGTTTTCCCAGAAAACCACAGTTGTTTACAGCTACTCCAAAAGGAATAAAATTTTATATGAAAGCTTTCAAAATGAGGTCTTCTCAACTAATGTAAGACTTCCGTGGTTTTGGGTGCTGCGACAATGATAATTTCTCAAGAACATAAATTTTTTCGTAAAAATAATATTGTATATTTTAAGTACCCTATTTTAACTTGTTTCAACTTGTTGGGAACCGCGATGGTCAGACCAATCACATCTTACCACTACGATCAAGGTTCGATTCCTGACGGGAGTTGCTCCCGATTTTCATTCGTGGTGGGCGTTGCCTTTGGCTGGTGTTTATTTATTTTTTTTATGGGGGAAGGGAACTGTACCGTTTAGTCAACCATTCCATTCCATCGCTTCCCCATATTCATCTCATATCATTCTCACCAAAAATAATTTATTCACTATGAAATAAATGTTTGTGGCCAATACAATATCGTTCGTCATTATGGATCACTTTGTAACCACCACAAAAAACATTTGGTGAGGTATGTATTAACAAAAAAATTTTTTGTCATCACAAACCCGTTTTTTTTTCTGTGCCCTGTATGAGTAACTGTCTCCATCCAGATTATTCGTTATTTCAGCCTCTTGAGAGGTTAAATTCCATGATGAGAAGACAAAAAAGTAGGAATTATATACATAATAATTTGGTTAGCTGGCTTACTTCATAACGTAAATAGGAACTGAAGGGCTTAGAAGACTAGGAGTATAAGTGCATTTTCATAAAGCATGAGTTTAGTGCATATTTTAGTAGTTATAATGTAAAGTTAATAGTTTTGTGCCCAAGATGTATGTGTGACACAGTCTCGTGGGCCATAACTTGGTGTTGTTTTACAAAAATATATTTCATTAAATATGATGTTAGTGTGAGAAGCAAAGATGTTATGAACGTCACTTATATCCCTTCGTTTTAATATTTTTACTTAATAAAAAAATAATTTATCCTCTTAAATGATTTTGTTTGTGCGTGATGTCGGTATGTAAATCTTTGAGACACCACTTTAAGAAACGGTTCCGCAATTTTAATTGTAATTTTTTTGCCTGTGACTTCTCCCCTACAGTTACGCCACTGGCTGGCAGGCACGCGCCCAGGAGCTCCGAGAACGCCCGCGATAATACAGTTCATTAATGAAGCCAACAAGCGCTAAACATACCCTCGGTCCTTGTCTCAACTCTTCCGCTCTCATAACCCACGGCTCTATGCCTCTTTTCGCCCGCCACGACGAATTAAATTTTAATCTTAACCCCCTCTTCCCCCGCAGCTCCTTCCCCTCGCGTTTAGAATTCATTAACGGGGCTTTTTCCCCTCCGCTGCTTCTTAATGCGTTTGTCGCGAGTCTTTCTCCGGGCTTAATTGTTGTAATTACGCGCCCGTGTCTTCGCGGCCCGCGTCGGGAAATCCTTCCTCCTCCTCGCTGCGATGCGCCAATTTGCTTATGTAAATGAAATTAGTGGCGATGCTCCTGGCGCAGCCGAAAATTAACCTTTTGACTCAGTGCGCCCGGGGTTAATCCAGGCGTGCATTGTGCTGGCGCAGTGAGGGCTGCTCTCGTCTTCCGTCGGCGCGGAAACACTTTGCTGCGCCTTTTGTTGTCAGGACGTCACCGGGGGAAGCGGGGGAGGGGGTGGGGGCACGTGCTGCTGTGTTTAGAGC
This sequence comes from Medauroidea extradentata, assembly GCA_003012365.1. Lineage (NCBI taxonomy): Eukaryota > Metazoa > Arthropoda > Insecta > Phasmatodea > Phasmatidae > Medauroidea > Medauroidea extradentata. The sequence continues at coordinate 38,048 of PNEQ01013984.1, read as the reverse complement.
CACTCCCGGCAATTAACATGCGGCTTGGAAGCGGTGCGCTTACACGCAAACACTGATTTACACATGGTATTTTTTTTTAATACAGGAGCGATGTGCATAACTTCAGCTGATATTCGAAAACTGCTCATCTTGCGCATAGAATGTCTGCGTAGGAGTAGCATTCGAAGAACGCTTTACCTGAGTTCAGTATTCCGAGCGTGGTGGAGCAGTGGTAAAACATTCACCTCGCATTTTCCCGGGTTCGATCCCCGGCTCCGGCCAGAAATTACTCCAGCCGAATGCTGAGATGGTTCTCCTTAAACACCCCCTGCCTACTCTACCCCCCCCCACCCACTTATAACACTTCCAAGGCTTTATTTTTCGGGGACACGTGAAAGTGACCAAAGAAAGTTAATTCAGGTTCTCCACTAATCTTTTTAAAGCCTATTTTCTCGCTGTCGTAAAAAAGCGAAAATATTTTTTTTTGCTGTAAATCTTATGAATGAATATCTTTGCTCATAATTTACAAAAGGTCTAGTATGGGCGTGTACAGTACAAATGTATCTGTATTATTACGTCATAACATGATAGGGTCACCACAGAATGTCTCATAGAGGCACGTTGTCGGCGGGAAGAGTCACTTGGGCCTAGAGGCTAGGGCGAGTCTGTGTCTCAGTCCTAGGTCTTAAACGTTCAAAATACGTCCACCGAGGCGGTAACTTATAACTGCCTTGTTTTCCAATTAGTACCGCTTGGTAATAAATGAAGGCCCATGAACCGTAAGAAAGCACATATGCTACCAATATACAATTTGTTAAGTCATTTTTTCTTCAAATTCTCTATCGTCGTGTTTCTTTAGCCTACTGTATGCTATTATTTCTGTAGGCGTAGCCTATCTTTATTTCGTACTTACTCCGCTGAAACCGAAGTAATAGTTTCAATACATGTTTATCCGTTGTCTATGTTCGGACATTAGTTCAAATCGAATTTGTATTCTTAAGTATCTCGAATATCTTTTCATGCTGTAAGGGGGTGTGTTAGATAATTTTTGTACTTTTCCAGTTTTGAGCCATAACACTTATTTAAGTTGTATTATGAAATGTTTTTATTTGACAAGATATAGGATATATTCTTGGTAACTGCTTGACATAAATAATAATGGAATCTTTCATTAATTTGGCATCCAGAACCATTGCAAGGGAATAGCTAACTTTCAATATTGATTACAAGTCCAATGTCAGGTGAACATATAACACATTGCCACATTTACCAAATAAATGTTAAAACAGAAAAGTTATTTCAGAAAATCTATAAATGAAATTTAGCATCTGGCTCTCATCCTTAAAGTGGACTAGCATTTATAATTTTTTTTAATATGTCGGAATACTGACAATATTTGACTGAAGTTAATTGACTCAGCTAGAAAAACCACACATATTACAACTGGCCGCCGTTGAATTCATAATCTTGTTGTCGTTAGGGGTCCTAAGAAGGCAACACCCTTAGTAATTTACCTTGATTCCACAGTAGGCCTACCGTCTGGCACAGACTAGTTCTCGGCCGTCGACTGTGTCTCTGGGTCCCGATCAAATATCACTACCTGTTGTTTGTACCACGCAGTGCAGGTGCAGAGCAAGAAAACAGGGTCTTCACTTGCACATTTAGTCACTGTTGGAATTAACAACCACGCGTTTACCTGACTGAGTTGTTGCGAACCCATCATTTGATAGACGGATATTTACAACCAATTTGTACACACTTTGCACCCATCACGTGGACTCTCACTTGTGTGTCTACTTATTTAATTCCTTTATGCCTCGCAACCAGACGCAACGCAGGTGTTCTGGCCATGATCTTTCATTTATTTCAAAAAATGGCAAATAACTCGGATATATTTTAACCAAATGCTTTGAAAAAATTTGAGACTGTGTACAGTCATACGATACACAATTTTGCCAGAGCGTTTTAAAATTAATGTACCGTTTGCTAGCAAAAATTATTTTGCTTCATTTTGGCTTATTTTAACAACAAAATATGTGATATTTCAGGGACAAAAATCTGAAAATCCATTTGGTGTATTGCTACAGAAAAATTCAGATACAAACGATGACATATAAGTGTTAAAACTGTAAGAATGAATTTTTGATATACGTATTAATTTGCGTTTAAATAAAATACTTTCCAAACCACTGCAAAACTAAAGAGCGAGGTCTTAACTTCCCGCTGTACCCATAATTTAACATTGTGTAAGCTGACCCCAGGTGTAACCCATAAGAAAATAAAATCAACTACAAAGGTTGAACAAAAAATAAACAATATTTTATAATTGTGCGCAATTGACAGTAAGAAGTGGGTGAAAGAAAGTTGTTAGAAAGAGGCAAGTGAAAGTAACCCTTGAACCAAACTAGTCTTCGATAGTTTAATAGTGCTGTCGGATTTCCTTTGTATGATGAATGGACTTCCTATGTATTATTACGGTTACTGACGTATTTTATTATTCTTAACATTAAACTATAGTACTACTTTATCAAACATTGTTAACATGTGTGACCTATATAGTTAGGGACAAGGAAATGTTCACGAGTTCGATGACTAGCCGGGTATAATGCAATGTATTATGTATTACCGGATCTCAGTTGTCTGCCCATAGGCCCCACTGAGAAGTTAGTTTTACCTCAGCTCAGGTACGGCGAGAAATGGCCCTGCACATTTCTTATGACCGATTGCAATCGTAACAGAAACGTATGTGAGTTTGGATTCGTTCTGGCTGGAAATTAATTTGTGAAATTTTTTCTGTCATTATTCAGATAATTTTAATACTTTCCATGTTATGTGTATTGAATTTAATTAGTTGTAAATCTATTAAACCTTCCCTATAAAATGCTCGTGCAGTCACCAAAAAGTAATGATAACAAAAATATTAAAATAGGTTAGTCGTCATACAGACAGGTGAAAAAAAGTTTGTTTTCCTTCGGTGACGAGAAAGTGAAGAAATGTCGTGAGTGGAGAGTAGTGAACCGGATCGACGTCTTTTAAAGTCAAATTTCCTCCCTGCTCAAACAGATTTCTTGTAGCCCAACGAGGCGACAAAGACCCCCTCCCCTCCTACTCCACCAACCCTTGCCATCAGGCTCGACTTTGAGACAATGAGAAGTTTGGGAACAAGCGCCCCGTGGAGTAGAGAGGAAAGAAGAGCCTTCCTCTTCCAATCTTTCGACTTGAAAGAATTTGTGGCGCAATTAAGTGGCTAGGCGGTGGGAAAGGGAGGTAGAGGTTTCAATGAGAGGCAGGGGGCGCGGTCTATTAAGAGATTTAACAAAGTGCGGAGCAAGGATCGTCGCGGTCATGAAGTCCTTAATTAATTAGACGTGTTAATTGCGGCCCGCCCCACCTTCCTCCTCTTCCTTGTCTTCGCCTGGCTTCAAGGCAACCAGACTTCTTGTTTGAATAAAAGAGGAGGCAAGGACGGATCATATAAAAAGGGTTGATTATATTCTCTGGCGGGGTGGGAGAGCGCCAACCAAGGGAAAAAGAGCATCCACCTCTACTTTTAAACACTGCTACAGAGGGGCGTCAAGCCAAAGAAGAGGGAAAAGATGCTGGGAATTTTTTTGCATCTCACCCCTTTTGCTCTGGGGGTGATTATCGTTATTCAGATGTCTACGTTGATGATACGCGGAACAATTAAAAACACGACGGGAATTTTCGCCAACTCTTTTTTTTTTCCTCCCTCCCTAACCCTTCCGTCCTTGCCCTCTGCCCTTCCTCCCTAACTCTCAAAGAACAAACGGGGGAAGGAAAAGCATACGGACCGGGGCATTATGAGAGCGATAAAAAAATTAATTGCAGTTTTCGTAACTGCTTTGCGTCCGTGTTTTTTTTTTTTTAATGAAGTTGTCTTTTGCCACAGAAATTAAGGCAAGGGATTTTGTTGATGAGTTGGTCGTTATTTCTCAGCTTCCTCGCGGGAAATATAATTATTTAAAGGGTGGGATTTTTTCCTCTCTGAGAATCTAAAGAGCGCTTTAAAAATGCTATGACCACACGGAGACGTTGTTTAATTAGTTAGTAAATGTTGTCTTCTGAAAGGAATCCGAAATTGTAGAAAGTCACATTTTTACCTAACAAACACGTTTTTTTATGGCGTATTCTGTTATAAACCTTTTTTTTTTTTTCAAATTAAAATAATTTAGTAATGGTAACTGGTTCACAATTTTTTTCTAAGAAAAACCTTACGCTTCAATGTCAAAAATGTGGCTGGCCTGTAGTTATTTAATGTCATAAAACTGAATGAATAATTACAGTTAGCACACGACCGTGTTGTGTAAAAATTTCATTCAGTCAAAATTTTTTTGAGTGTGTATTCTGTATAGGAATAAGTGCTTTATATTTCATTTTTAATATGTTTTTCTTCTAACTAATGCTCAGCTCAGCTTAGCTTAGGATATTACGAAAGAAGAGAGTGTACGCTTGATAGCAATGACGGGCGCCTAACCCTTAGTATATTGAAATGCCTTACCTACAGAATGTTAATTTTGTTACTCTTATTTTTAATTTATGTGAATACAGTAAATGCTCATATCCGACGTAAACGGCCAGTAGATAGTTGAAAGCAAAAAATTTTGATTATAGGGATGTGCTAAAAAATCATATTACGCGTCCAACTATGTTACTGTACTGCAGACATTTTCACGTCAAGAACCTCATAACCATGTTAAAAAAAAGACCAGGTAAACTTAACTGAAAAATGTTCTTACAGGTACGAATTGTCTTAAAGTTAAATACAGCGCTTAAACAATTCAGTCGGAGCATCTTATTAATTAAAGTCGGGAGCAACAAAAGTAGCTTACGCTTACAACTTTAATTTATTATTGCTCTTTTATTTTTCCGGAGGAAGGGAGGGGTGGGGGGGGGGGGTTGAAGCCGTCGTGTAGTACGGAATGGTTAAGAGAGAAAGTTGGATAAACTAAACTATTTTATGTTATTAATTATTAGATAACTGCGCACACTTGTGCCATTCCCGTGTCAAGCAACGGACTTCTTCTAGACGAAGAATCAGTTTTCCGTCTAAGCAATTATATACATTTAGTTTACTGTAGTCAAAGGTACAAGACACGGGAAAAATACGCTGGCAGAAAAATTTTTAAGAGACGTGTAGAAATAAGTCCTAACTCTCAACTTCCCCTGTCACATTTGAAATATATGAAATTAAACAGTACCATGCAGCCTTTAAAAGGCCTCGCTCTTTAGCTTTGCAGCGGTTTCTAAAATATTATTTTTAACGCAAATTAATACATAATATGTATATATTATATCAAAAATTTATTCTTACAGTTCTATCACTTATATATTATCGTTTGTATCTGAATTTTTCTGTTGCAACACACCAAATGGATTTTTAGATTTTTGCCCCTGAAATATCACATATTTTGTTGTCAAAATAAGCCAAATTTAAGCAATATAATTATTTACTAGCAAACGGTTTATTATTTCTAAAAACGTTCTAGAAAAATTGTGTATCATATGACTGTACAGAGTCTCAATTTTTTCAAAGGATTTGGTTAAAAAATAGTTGAGTTATTTGCAATTGTTTGAAATAAATGAAAGATCATAGCCTTAGGTTTATTTCGTCATGTAAGTAGGTTAAATTTGTTATGCAGTTTTCAATAATTAATAAGTACTAACCGGTTTTACGAAGAAGCTATTGTGCTTCGTTTTTAGCCTCTTGAATAATATAAGTTACTCCATGGGTGGCAGTTAATGTGTAAATGGCCGAGCTTGATTTCTCGTTGGTCTTTAATATAATAACAATTGTGTTTTTCGTATAGATTGATTTTTTTTTTTTTTCGTTGCGAACTGTCCAGTGTGAAGATAATAAGGGAACCGTGTTAGCGTATAGAACATTGTAATTACAGCCTTTCGCCCCTTTTTGTTTCCGCGTTTCCGTAAACATATGTCCACCACTTCAACGTTACCATATGCATTATTTTCTTACGTTTCCTTTTCGTTTGTATTATATTGTCGCCCTTGAAGGTTCGTGAAATACTAGAAGTAAATAAGAAGTTGTATTCTCGAACTGAATAGAAAGAATATTTATTCCTATTATGTATAATATTATGTTTTCCACGACTTACCACGTTAAAATTGTTTTCCTGCAAGCTTACAAAGATTGTTTGTTGAATGTTTTTTCTGTTTTTTTTTTTTACGTAATGAGTTAAGAATACATTTAAACATCTACGTTTCTGTACATTTGTGGTCTATAGCTATTAGTGTACATTTTTAGACTTATCACGTATCCGTACACATTAAACTCTTCCACCATTATGTACCAAAGTCTTCGTAACCCGTAACCCACATACGTAAATATCATCCATGATCTATCCGAATTTTGATCCAGGATTTCCACGTATGTATTTATGTCGCTTATTATTTGTTTACGGCATACATAAATGTTCATATTGGAATAAAGCAGCGCGGTTATTAAGTATGTTTCCGTTACTTTTACTTGTGCGTATGCGATGACCATTAGGCTACCCGAAAGAACGAAAGCCTTTTTTATAAATAATCTAGGAAAAGAGTTTCGTTGTACTTGCCGTCCATTTCACCATTAGCAAAAAAAAAAAAAATAGTCAAGGAAAAATGACTGACAACAGCTGACTCTACGGATTCCTCTGACCTTCATGTTCAGGCCACTGTAACGGTAGATACGTATATAACTATAGAACATGCAAAAACTAGAAAAAAAATATTTTCTTTTTAAATTTTGGCATCCTCCGAAGAAGGTGTTACTATAGCCGTTGACCGAGTAACTAAAATTACGTAATTTCTTAATCTTATTCTAAGTCACGTACTTTAGACATAGTTATCATAAGTAAAAACTTGTGAAATACGCATCAAGGTGACGTGGATAGGTATTTGTCAAGGCACGTTGAAATTTGGTGTTAGGTACTTTCAAAAAGTTGCGTAAATGAAGAAATGTGAAGCAATTTGCCACACGAAAAGTTCGGTTTCAAGTACTGGTACCCGCAAGGAAAATGCCAGAATAGCAGAGTAACATACTTGCTCGCAGCCATGCGTAGGTACTATAATGTTGTTAAAGCACTGCTACTATGTTGTGTCATAAAGGTATTGTTTTCTAACGTTCAGAGGCAGATCTAAGGAGTCATTCACGGAAGCAGGTTCACCCTGAATATTTCAATCAGAACATTGTAATTTTTATGTTTTACTACGCTTATCAACACAGAAAAAAATATTTTGTAGCAGCCAAATATTTTTGTGGTGAATACAAAACTATTTTGCTGTTGACACTAAAATATTGTTGGCACCAAAACACTATTTTTGTTTACTACAAATAATTTGGCAGGGAATTTTGACTACAAAAATTTTTATTTCAGTGATTGTACTTGACATAATTAAAAATAAGTCATTTTTTAATACGTCTGGTAAATATATGGATAAGCACCCCAAATGTTTAATTTATGTTATAATTTGAGCCAAGCAGAGTTTTTAGGCTGTGGGTTTATCACTTATATCTCTCCCCACCCCTTCTTCCACAAATAATTTCATTTATGTAAACAGTGTCAGTTACACTGTATTCGCGTGTATCGAACTCGCAGTGGGTATTCATAATCGAAATATATATTTTTTGCTTCAGTTTAGTCTTGGAAAGTAACGGAATTTGAAACACTTGGATTCGTCCATTAACAAAGTGCATGTGAAGAGATATGGAAAGTATTTAAGAGATACATTGTTGGTTAAGATAATTGATGGGATATTTGATCTTAACAGTGCGGGAAGTTGACAGCGAATAAATTACGTTTGAGATTATGATTAGAAGTTAACGAAAAAGTGTTAACTGATTTGTTATTTGGAATATACATGCACACGCATTATAGAAATAGTAGGGCGCTATCGCAGACTTAATTTACCCTGAAAGGCAAAGCATTGAAAAGTTGATATAGAGTCAATACGCTGCTATCTTCCTGGAGTGTAGATGAACTGTCGCCAGAAAAAAAAACTACGTTTAGTCGGTCTGGAGTGAGCACACGATTTTAAGATAGTAGAAACACGATCATGACCGATCATTTGGTCAAGTTGTTTTGGTCACCAACGTCAAAAGTTGAAAATACTTTTTTTTAGGTTACAATTCAAATCTTATTAAATACCCATCACCCCCGTCACCACACCCTGGCCGCCGCCAAAGTTTATAATATGTATAAATTGCTATAGGTTAATGAACAGTAATATCAGTATTTTGGTACTTTCTGATGCATTGTTTCGAAAAGAAGGTAAGTGAAAACCGGTGTATCTTCGTCACGCTACAAATACAAGTTTTTGTGATGAATAATAAATATCTCTTAGATCTACTATGAAACGCAACCCCTGTACATACAATTATATGTAATTAGTTTTTTAATTTTCACGTTTTTTACTGTACTCACACGTTCTACTGTGGAGTTGGCATTAGCATTTGACGCAGGGTTGGACGTGCTGCCAGAAGATGGCTGTCACGTCACACGACTCCAGTGCCTAGATCAATTCTTCAACCCCCTACATTTCCAGCAGAACCTCCTTTCCCATTCGTTTGTATTCTCTCCGTTTTCTTCTGTGTCCGTGCTCGTCTTTTTAAGGTTTTTTTTCCTACTACTCTTCTCGCCCATCACCTGTCCTCGTCCCATTACTCGCGTACAAGAGGAGACCAGACGAAGATTTCCGAAGGTAGCCGAAGTTGTCGCGGACTGCGAAGGACGACATTGTAGATGGGAATGGGGAGGGAGTATTGATTTTTAATCCTAGTTAGCAATTCCAGGGGCAAGGGAGAGTGGAGGGGCGGGCAGGAGAAAGAAAGAGACAGCGGGCGTGAGATGAGAAAAATAACAAACAGTTGGGGGAGGGGGTGAAGGGGAGACGCCCGAGAGTTCATGGGTGTGGGAGGTAGCTGCAAGTTTTGTGTCGATTGTGAAGTTTCTTTGGACCTGCTGTGGCGTGTCTCGCCAAGACACAGCAAGCCAAGAATTTTGAAAGTGTATCCAGCATTGAGGCACCCTCTTCGTTGCCCTAATGTACAACTACGTATCAAAATCTTTCCTCAGGGTAAAACACTGACTGGGAATTTTCTTTTTCTTAGTGCATTTTTACAAGATCATTTTAGCCTAAATTAGTTTTAATTTATCACTGTGTTTTTGTATAAATTCTTCTGAGAAATAGTAGTTTAAAATCCCTCTCACTACCATTCGTTTAGCAATTAGTATGTTTAAAGCACGAATTATGTAATTCAGAATGAAGAGTTTTATACTCCATAAGTCAAATGTGTGTGTTCTGTTCGTGTTAGACTAGCAGTATAAAACGTGAGAGAGAAAAATTCTACAGTTATGTGCACATAACTGCTACGAAATCTAGAGGAAAATGCTCACCTCGCTACCAATGACACGCCATGGACTAAAAATGGAATATTTGATAGTGATTAATATATTTTTCACGTTAATTACTTTTATTATATATGTTATTACAATTTTTTCTGCTTTCGCTTCATGGGAAAGCGCCCGCTTTGTGAATTTACGTGAACTTTTAAGTATTAAATGTGTCTGTTCGGCTTCTAAGTGCCATAGTTAAGATTTTGTTATACATTTAATACCCATTTATAACATACAATGCGATTCTATTCACGTGACTTATAACGAAAAGCGGAATTATTTTTTGTTGGAGTAAGTTATCAGGAATTTCTTGTTTATAGTATGTCCAGTACTCAGAAAACTTAACAATTCTGTGAAATTGTTTTCAGAGCACTTAATCATATGGACGAATCAAGTTTAAATTATTATTTATACTTTTAACAGCATTTCGACTTGTTACGAATTTGTCCAGGAATTCACCCCAGCTCATTGCGTATATTTTCGCTCCTTTGTCCTTCTGCTATTGAAATCATATTTTTTTGCTACTCTATGAAAATAGTTAACATTTACGACAGTTTCACATTTAAAAAATAAATATTTCCGTGAGTGATATTAAAGATTTCATTAAGAGGGCTACGCACCAGATATAATATTCCGCGTTTGATGCGCTGAGACAGTGAAGCGATAAGGTTCAGTTTTCCACACTCGACGGTAACAGCATCGCTTCTATTCTCGGCGCGCAAAACTGGCGAGCAGTGTTTTCCTACTACGCTTTGTCTTATAGAACTTAAAGCGGCAACCCTACAACTTTATTTGTGGAAAGTTTGTAGTCAGGTCCAACGCATGCTTCCAACGCCGTGTTTTACGAATTCGGGTGATATTTTTCCAGTTCCAGGTGTCTAAAATAGCCGTCTTTAGCCATTTTGAGGGGCCCCAAAAACATGTTTCTAATAAGCATGTTGCATTTTTTTTTTTTTTTTTTTTTAATTATAGAAGTCTAGTTTCGACCGTGTGTTCTTTTCGTAGATAAATATATTGTCAATAAGTTTAGCTGTTTCCATGGGCGTCACGAAGGTTGTGGCAAGGGGGGTAGTTCCCCCCCCCTGGAACTTGGTGACCCCTACAAAAAAAAGGTCACTAGTTGTGTCAGGCACTGTGAAAATGTCTTAATTTGCGTCAAATGCTGCAAAACAATGGTCTGTGTCGTCAGACGCTGCAAAAAGTATGTTTTTGCTTATAACATATTAGTTTTATGATAGCTAAACTTAAATTTCTAAATCTTTGCCCCCCCCCCTTGAAATAATTCCTGATGACGCCCATGGCTGTTTCGTGTGGAAAATAATAGGCGCGGCACGCTTAAACACCGTTCATGCGTCACTTCTTGTGTAACAAATTCTCATTTTTGTGACTTAACTATTTCTTGGAGTAACTGAACATTTTCTTTCTATATGAGTATTATAGTTTACGAATATTTGTGTATAGTTTGGTTTTCATTAGAAGAGCTGGGGATGGTTATTATAAATTGTATATCTTGTATAATTTGTCGAACTATTTTAATAAACGAACATGTGTTAGCTGTCGTGGTTACTCCATAAACACCTTGACTTGGAAACTGCGACCTTCCATTCGTCGGCACGTGGTCTGTAATCTCCCTCTTGACCTCTGTGCATTATTTTCTCGTCTACCAACTCCGAAATCTCCGCACCGTCGTTTAACCTTGTAGGCTCCCGTAGTGTAAAATCCGTGTTTATCTTAGTTCTTATGGTCTGTGCTTGACGTTATCAAGGAGTGGTTGAGGGTGTTTACATAGTGACTCGTGAGCTTTCTCCACACATCGGATAGATACCGAGGCATTGTTTTGTTTGTCGGTTGCCTTGTAACATCGAGTGGAGAGGTTTGCGTGACGGCAAATCTCTAAAAGTGTTGTCAGTGACGTAGCGCCTCTTTTGTTGCAGGGAAACAAGATGATGCGGTGAGGTGTTTTCTGTTAGCGTAAGAACAAATACGAGCTACTCCCCGGCGTAGGTAGGAGTATAGTTGCGTTTACGTCACGTAACACGTAATGTGAAGACGTTCCCAAACGTGCTCAGCATGTTGCTGCGTATAGCCTCGGGATTGTGTGCTATATTACCAAATATCGAGTTAAGAATATTGTAATTTCCCCTTTTAAAGTTTTTTCTCTGATTTATCTTGATTCCGGTTGAATTTCTTCCTATAACCTCAACGATTAGTTCATTTCAGGAACGGACGTATATACGTCAAGGACCCGCGGTGGTCGAGGGGTCAGATCTCTCGCCTTACACCAAGGCGACTCGGGTTCGGTCCGCGGCGGGGTCGGTACCCGGATTTTCGAATGCCAACGATGCCGCTGGTCGGCGGCTATTCTCGGGGGATTCCCGTCTTCCCCGTCTCTTCGTTCCGGCGCTGCTCCATACTCACGTCATGTCACCCCTCACCAGCGCTAATAACCTAGATGTTAGTGCTAACCAAAATATATTCACTTCCCTGAATTGTGACACGCGGTGTACAATTAAACTGAGAACATGTTATAACGCAGAGTTCTCGAAAAAAAAAAAAAAAAATCCTGTGCAGTGGCAGTGGCGCTCTAAGCTTATTGCCTGTTAATAAAATCTGCGTATATGCGATTCACAGTAAAGTGAGCGCTTTTGAAGCCCTACTTATATTTTTCTAGAATTGTAAGCTAACACATCGTGCATATTTCACCGTGCTCAATATTTACCACCAGAAGACATAAAATAATAATTTTTTATTACTTTTCGTGACAAGACGCTTGTACTTTGAACTGGGTTGTGCTTAAGTTAAATTTTATTTTCTCTTTCTCTCGCGCATTATACGTATATATTATTATGCCGACCCCCGTAGCGTAGTCGTTAAAGCGCCGGTCTGCGGTACGAGAGGTCCTGGGTTCGAATCCCTGCTAAGGTATAGAAGATGTGTTCCATTACAATATATGTAAACTAGAAATGATTAGCACAAAATTGGCGAATGTCCCGGTGTAGACTGATATGTCTGTCTCCTCTCAGCATCATTCTCCGACTGACTCATATGGCGCTAGCGACGTCAAATAGGTCTACGAGAGGGTCTGACTTCGCGCGGCACAAACTAATCCATACACGTAAACACATAATAAAACAGATTCAAAAGTTACATGGGACAAATCAGCACTGAAAAAATAGTGACAACGTAAATAAAACAATATTATCCTTCAGAAGCGTCTTACTTGGGATAAGTGTTCCCATATTATGTCATTATCCAGCGAGAGGATACATACAGTAATATAGCATAGCTGATGCAGCTTTTGACGCCTGTCACTGGCATCAAGTATCCGATTAGTTGAAGCTTATAGTGACACATCGCATCGTTCTATTGCGAAAACTGCTTAAAACAACCTAAAATTTAAAACTACAGTACGTCTTGGTAAGAAATTTTATTTTACCAGAATATTATTAATAATATTAATAATAATTAGCTCTCAAGACCTCGTTGGTAAAGGGCCGTAAAACCCTCTCACGTCGATATTGTATCATACAGTTGATAGCGCAAGTGGGAGAAGAAGGGTACGCTAATTTTACTGTGATTTGAAATTTTAAAATTTAGTCTACGTGCGTACTACAGTCCGTTGAATATTGACAATTATAAATTGTTGTGGCAGAGAAAGAAATATAAATCATTCCACCGTGTATTCTCGTAGTCTTTCGTGTAATGTTTGTGAAGATTTTCAGATTCCATGGTCATGTACATCTCATTCCGCAGGCGTTTTAATAACCAGGCGGGATTTCCTGCCCTAAGTGCCATTGAAACAAAAACCAACGCCACGAATACTAGACCGCGAAAATATTTCCGTTACCCACAAAATATTTACTAACAAAGAGCAAACTGTGTTGTTTTCACTGGGAAGCAGTGAACGGAATTGTGTTCAGTGACAGATGTACACTGACAAGTCGTGGAGTGTGTGATTCTCTTTAATTTTTGCGTAAGTTCAGTTGCGATAAATTTTCGATATCCTTGAAAATATCTATGGATGATTAATAGTACGAATTCAGCTGAAGGCTTAGGAACATACCAGCGCTTTAGCTTTAGTCTATCCTACAAATAAGTGCAATGTTTTTCTGACATCTCTGCTGGCATAATTTTTGTGGTTTGCTGTACATTGCTTGCCATGTGGTTTCCAGGTTTCTGTCTGCTTCCAACATGAATTTAATCTTCATTCATTTATTCAGTACGTTAATAAGTTGTTTCATGACAGTAAGATTTTGAATTTAGTGTATGAAATGACTTTTGTCAGCTGTCAAAAAAGAAGTGGAAACTTGTTGATGGGTTATATTATAAGCGTGCTTCACACATCCACAGATCATACAGAATAGTCTCCCGAAATTTTTTAGTACACCCATGATTCAGTGCGCATATTAGTGTGTTCGTATATGGCGATACAGAGTGAAGAGATTTTGGTTAACACTTAAAAGAGTTAGTGTACCAGCCGCGTAAGACGTGCTGTAACGTGATATTCAAAGTAATTTTCTTCTATAACTATTAAAAATGTTTCCAATGTGTTTATCTACTAATATAAGTCACACTTAAAACTGTGTCTTCATGAATTTAGATATGCCGTCTGCTAATTTCAAACATGATTTCCAAGCTCCTCGAAAGAGCTAAAAAAATGACTTTTTCACGTTGCTGTAGCTGAGAAAATGTCAACCGTAATCGGAAAACTAAATCATAGAAACCTGCTTTGGACTTTACCTCATACTTTCAATAAATAAAATAGTGGCTCATCGCTTGAAATTCCGTTGAAAAACGGTTTCTACGAAAACACTGCACGCTAGTTTAGTCCATCGCTCCTAGAGGCGATGCGGTGTTTGGCGGACGTGTTGTATTCGACTTATTGCCTTCCCCGTTTCCGTGCCTCAGACGTTATATATATATATATATATATATATATATATATATATATATATATATATATATATATATACACACACACACACACACACACACACACATACGTATAGCGTCCACTAACTCTTAACATGTAGTTCTATTATAGCGCTGGTGAGGGGTGAAATTATGTAGCGAGGGAAACGGAAGATCCAGCGGCAATGTTCGGCACAATTCCCACATGCCCTGATGGGAGGCGGGTGCCACTGCGCTAACCGCTGCCACTGGCGATAAAGAAATGCTGGTAAGAGCTCGACTTCTTCCGTACGGCTTGTCTGTAAAAAAAATCAATCCTTCTGATTGGCTGTTCGGTTTCGGGATGGTCCGAATCTGCATGAACTGTAGAATGAGAATGAAGTTTATGCTGAAATGTGAAATTGAATCGAGCGGCTGAGATATGTATTTCGGCAGACTGATGTTACGTTTTCGAAAAATGTTTGAATGTATCGCGTGGTCGGTAAGCAGAAGACGCAGGGCTGGTCACACACGGACGCCCCGGCGTCACAAAATGTCGACGGCGTGGAAGAACAGACGCCAGGCCAGGGGAGAGGATGGGAAGGTGGCGGGGAGCCGCCTTGGAAGGGTGGTGGGGGCGGCGGCGTTGCTTGTTTGCCGGCGGCGGCGTCCTCCCCACCCTCTGGCGGCGAGCGGAAGAAAAATGCCGCTAGTGCACGCGCTCGCCGCCAGAGTGCAGTCGCGCCGGGACTTGCGGCTGGAAGGGGGTGGCGTTGTTCGACCGCGCCGCGTCTTGTTGGCCGGCGCCGCGCCGCGCTGGTGTCCATCCGGGAATATTTCCACGCTGAGGCTGGGTTCACAATAGCGCGTTAGACACGATGCGAAGTGCGCGTTGCGACTAAAATTCTCGTTATTGCTAGCCCTAGTTTGGTTGCCGTGCGACAAACACACAACAAATATCACATGAAATTAGTTCCTTTCCGCCACCTACTAACCTGACAGTTTCTTTTTTTTATTCCCTCCCCAGTTTTGTGTTTTAAATATTCATTTGCATTCTTAAATATAAATGTAAAATCCATATTACACGCTACAAAATACCTCTCGTGTAATAAATGTACTTACTAACAACTTAACAGTTTCATCTACATTTGGACAAAAATTAAGTTCCGTTTTTATAAGCTTTGACGCATACGCGACGCGAATTAAATATTAATACTTTCTATTCGGAATTCGAGTCGATTTCGCCATTTTTGTCGCGCTGACGTCACAGAAGCCTCGACGCTGATTGGCTAACAAGTTTTGTTATTCGTGTTGTACTCATCGCGTCGGGTCTGTTGCCTATTGAGATTACAGCACGAGGCATTTAATACTGGTATTCACTGAAGAGACGAATTTCAACGCATGCAAGGGCTTTCACTTTATTATGTACTCAGGATGGGTTAGGACGGAGTGTGTTAATTTTGCGTGGTAATAATAACTTAGTCGGAAATTTGTTTTGATTTTTATCTGGTAAGAGAATTATAGTGGGAGTAATGATACCTTGAAAATCGGCTTTAAAATGTTATTATTTAATATTTAATCAAAATAAGTATCTTAATGAACTTTCGTCGTTTTGTCACTATTCAGAGTGTCGTTGCTATTAAATTTCATAATCGAATTTCAGGGTATCATTACATCCACTATAATTCACTGTGTGGAAATATTTAAAACATATTTGCGACTTACTTTTCCATTAATTATCGCTACGCGGAATTAATACACTCGTATTTTAAGCTCAAAAACAGAACATATCACAAATCCGTTGGCAGTTTTGTTTATTTATTTTTTGCCGTGATAGCTATTTTTTAAGACAAGAAATTATCGACTAATAAGTCAATTTACAGAAATTTCGTTACCTTCATGGTTATAGAAAACCTCAAAGCAGGTTTTTGATATCTGCTTTCGTTTAGGCTTGAAAAATAACTTCACAGAAACAATAGAAAACAGCAGAGCATGTCCTTGTGTAAGAGGAACAGGCCTGTAAATAAAAGGTAAAACCTATACTGAAATATATGTGCTTTGAACTCAGTACAGGGAAACTATATAAAAACGCAAACTTTGGGCAGTTTTGCAGACATTGTAAGCAAATAGTTGACCTGAATGACGCCGTTCCTTGACGTATTCTCTTGCGCCGTATTTGAAGGTCTGAAAATGTGTTGTCAGAAATCATCCAGCAAAAACACGTCACTCTACCAAACTGAAGTTGTTTCCCTATTTAGTTTGTAATTTTTTTTTCTGTATTGCCTTATTTCGATTACATATATTGAGTTCCGAAAACATGTAGATTCCTGTTGATTAATTCATGTACCATGCGATCTCATAACACCGGAGTAAAACATATGTGTAGTTCTGCCGTATTACAGCCAATATTTGTTTCTGCGTGGTCATTACTAGAAGTCGGAACAGTAATCGACTACATTACGACTGAATGACAGCATTATCATTTTACCCATAACTTTTTAACAATATTTTGGTCGTACTAGGGACGTTTATACAGTATAACATACATATGAGTACAGTTTTTTTTTTTTTTTTTTTTTTCAGAATTAAAGCTATCCATTGATTTAATTTTTTTATTCGATTATATATTATACTTTTTCAAACTATCTAATAAAGTATAATAAATAACTTTTGATTGCTTTGCGTAAAATAATTAGCATACCTCAGTTTTATATGTTACCGTTGCTAAAACTGTTACAAAACAAAAGCGTAGATTGTGTTTATTTAATTAATTAATTTCTTTTATTTTTTCTTTCATTTTTAGATACTCTTCGACAATTAGTTTTACAACAGGATTATAATAATTGTTTTTGACTTTAAACAAATTTTGATATCTAGGGATTCATTCCGCAAGGAAAACGATATAAGACAAAGCCATCTACTAGATGTGTATTTTCAAACACGAAGGTTTTCAGTTTATGAATATTTATTTGAAACGTGGTGACGATGCGGGAATATATCTCCTGTATCTATTTTCTGTGTCCTGTTGAAGACGATAAATTAATTATTACGAAACGCCGCGACGGGGAAACGCACAGGTCCCTTTTCTAAACATACCGATTATCTTCAGGTGAAATGCAGCACATGGACAAACATCCCATTCTTGTCGACTTATTTGTGTCAATAAAATCACCCCCTTCTCTTCCAAACCCCACTGACCACTCAGTTTTTGTTTCCCCGGTATTTAGCATCCAGAGGTCTGCAAGATTGGGTGCACGCGATGATAATATGACACTGTTATCGCTGTCTGTAATCATCATTAGTCTTGTGGTGATGAGTCACCTAACCTGACATTACTTACAGATGTCAGGCAGTCCAGAGAACCTCCTGTATTTATCACACGTCCGCGTGGTTCAATAACCACATAAGAGGTAGGTTAGACATGTACAATCACGGTTTAAATATTCCTGTTCATATTTAGTGACCACAAGCTGTTCAATGTGGAGTTAGCACTCTTACTGACTTACTTTTAAGTTTGCAACAAGGCAGGAGAACTAGTTCTTCTGTCTTAGCGTCATACTAGAAGTGCAAAGTTTAAATTAATTAACTGTGAATATGTTGTAAATAGTTTATTTATATTTTTTTTTCTGATCAAAAAATAGACACACTTGTCACATGATTACATAATCTTCATGTAATTTCATGTTTATGGAAGTGATGTCATATTTAACATAATGCGAACTTTCTTTCACGATATAATATGCTCTTTATTAAAGAACATTAATGTAGAATTAAATTCTTTCGTGTTTCGTCGTTTGTAATGTCTAGTTTATTTAATTTTCCTTACAACCAATACGTACGTACAAGAACTGCTGTGCTTTTATTCAATATTTGCCGTAACAGGTTACTATATGCTATACAGAATAAACGGAGCACTACTTACAAAAATGTAACTAGAACGTATTGTCAATATTTCACAATTCTCAAAACTATACTATTATAGCCCCAATAAATTTTTTATCATTGTTTAGTTGAGTAAACCGCCTGTACTGTGGTAACATTTTTTGTGATTATTTGTATAAAGAAAGTGAAGTTGCAGTTTGAGACGGTACCAAGATAATGTGCCTGCATACCTTTCGAACAATGTCTAGTTTTCTACTAACAAGCAATACATATTTTTAAGTGCAAGTTGACGGTGTGTTATATGCCTGCATGGTTACCAAGATACGTGGATACTATGGTGTATAGTAGTCCATCCACACACGGCGTCTGAACAGTCATAATTAGCGCAGACGGCAGTACAGCGAGAGAAGCAAGCATGCGTGTCACGTGTGATTATGGCGCTCTTACACTGAACATGTGTCGTGTCATGCGTGTTGCCAACCAACTTCCGGGGAAGGAGGGAAGGCAGAACCGTTTTGTAGGGGAGGGCCGACGTGGACATTAGAATCAAATTAAGAGACGAATGAAGTGATGGTTACAGGAAGTAGTGTGTGTTTGGGCGGAAGAAGCGTGCCTGCAATTTCCATTTATAATATTACCAAACAAAGATAACGAGGCGTAGAGGGTGTTAAAGCACAGATATTAGTTGGAATTGTCTCAGAAAGTGAGTACTTAAATTTGGAAAGCGAAGAAGTTTTTTTTAAAAGAATTGTTGGTGGAACATAAACGTCATCACACTAAACCTACCTTTGTTTTAAGTTGTGTTTTTTTTTCCACAACATGCGATTGGGAAAAGAATGTCATCAAAAGTAAATACCACAAAGTATTTGAGAGTGGAAATTTTTTCCAGTGGGTGGTCATGTGAAAGGTTAAGGAAAAGGAGGGGGGTTATCAAACACACAACTTTTGCTACTAGTTTACCTCAACAAACATAAAAAGTATTTAATCAGACAACCAATTCTACTTGATTCGTTAGTTACTAGTGTGTTTTCCAATCTACTGAATACTTGTGAATTCTCGCCTCAGACTGACGACTAACAAGCACGCTTTTCTGATGTCGTCGTCATGGAAGTATCGTCATTGAGTAAAGACTCAATGGTATCGTAATGTAGAAGTATTGCCTCCTTACACACAAACCAGAAACGTCATGGTATGTGTCGCCTAGACGTATCTTAACTGATCAATCAACACAGTGATGGAAAGACAGTGCAGCACACAAACGGGCAAACATATAAATACATAACTGGAAGTGAACCTGAAGGTAGGGTGTTACTTCCAGGGAGATTTTTGGTCAGCGATTAGCATAGAGGCCTTTAGCGCTGGTGAGGGGTGACATGATGTATGTAGCAGCGCCGGAATAAATGGGAGGGGGAAACGGGAGATCCCCGAGAAAACCCGCCGACCAGCGGCATCGTCCGGCACGATTCCCACACGCGAAAATCCCGATAATCGACCCCGCCGGGAATCGAACCCGGATTGCCTTGGTGTAAGGCGAGAGGTCTGACCTCTCGGCCACCGCGGCCCCCGCTATAATAGCTATGGGAATTCTGAGTGCGACAGCCTTGTATCATATCTACAGGGTTGTGTCGGTAGCCACTATAAATAATACTTGCAGACGCAACAACCGATATTTTGCAGATGTCATTCTGGTTATCGCGCTCTGTTCACCGTTGTCAACAGACCACCAAGTGGTCGGCGACTGTACGAGCAATGTTGCCAGATTTTCTGGAGTCAAAGTCCCCGCAGAGTTCTTCGAAAACCCCTCCAAGCCTTAAAAAATCCCTACGTGAAAGATTATAATTGGTGATACATAATAATTCTTTAATATATTTAAAAAAGTATATGCCTTCGCTATATATTTTGTAACACAGCAGTTATAAAAATTCCACTCTCTTATATTTTTCACTCTTCCACATCGTTCATAGAAGCACTATCAGCACAATGTAAATTCACATATTAGAATAATCTGAAATATGTCTTCTGTACAAGAAACTCACATGTGAAAACATTTCCACATCTCAAACATCCCTACGATCAGCTGGAAACTCCCTTAATAATTTGCCGTTCCAAAAACCCTTGACCTGGCAACACTGTGAACGAGTGTGTTGACGACGGGATTTGTTTTGGTGGGTAAGGGGGTTGGCAACGTCGCTTCGTGGTCCATCCACCACCTGGGAGGAGGAGTCTGGGGCAAGAAAGGGAAACAGTTCTTCGAGGCTGGGCGAAGGAGGGGGGGGGGGAGAACAGCACGGAAGTGCTCGTAACATGGGCCGCGACCCAACCCCCACCACGCCCCATTGATCGGCTGGGTGGAAGGGGATAGCGGTCAGCCCCATTCAACTGCGGCCAGCGTCTCTGTAGAATGGGGCAGTTCGAGCTGCGTAACTTCAGGCTGTGAGTCCCCGAGAAATTCCTGCGCAAAGGCCGAGCGAAAGAGGCGTTGAACTTGAAGTCTGTCAGACTAACACAAGTTGTCACGTTGTCTTTTAAATATTCCAGGATGCTTTTCTAAATTGATACATGTATTTATTTATTTAAAAACTAAGATTTACGTCTCGTATATACAATTGACCCAAAGACAAGAACTGGAAGAGAAATCGACCGTGACCTTCTCAGCATTCGCCGGGAGTGATTTCGGGCCACCTTAGGAAATCGAAACTGTTAGCTAATATGATAAAATATCAGTAAACTCAACAGTTCGGTGACAAAGAAAAACTTCATTAACGATTGTATTATTTTGTTAATGAGAAATGAGTGTTTGTCTCAAATAATAGCTGATATTCGCCAAATTAAGCCAGCATCATTGAACTAACAAATCCTTAGTTTTAACACGATCCAGAACTAGCGCTATGCGTCATGTGGTGTGTGTGTAGTACAGAAACGATGCGTTTCCAGAACTATATTCAAACTGCCCTGATAAATTGTGAGGATTGGTCCGCCAAAATATAGACATACGATTTCGCAACATATTGTTTATTACGGAAGGAACACAAACTTAAAACCACGGCCTTTAAGAGTGCGTGGTAGATAAATAAACGCTGAAAAAAAATCAATTGGTTTCTACGCTTTTTTCGAAGCCAATATGGATAAAATTCTCAATGACAATGCTAGATAATGGTATTTTCCAATTTTATAAGTAAATGTTTATCCATTTTTAATAATTAGTTACGCGTGATCTCTTGCGCCGCAGTTAAATGCACGAGATGCCGGCGTCAGAGATTGTGCCTCAGAAGTTCGTAACACTGGAAACAATTTTGTTTAAAACGTTGGCTAAAACTATTGTCTAGGATTACTATTGTTTAATTTTCGCAAACTGGCTTCAACAAACCTACAGTTATAGATAAATGCTTTTAGCGTTGAATTATGTACCACGCCCTTTTGGAAATGGGCCCGAGTTTTGCAGCTTTCGAAATAATGATTTTTTTTAACCGAGAAGAGAGCCGATATCGTAAAATTAGTTTGTAAATTTGTTGAAAATTGATTTTACTAAATAATGTAATATTTCAAGATAAACTGTAAAAAGATTTTAGCTAATTTATCAATTATAAGGAAACTGTATTAATTAACTAATTAGCTACCATCATGCTGAATTCTGTCTCGACAAAACCTGAGTAAGTAGTGAAAACCAGTTACGATAAAGTTACAGAGCTATTTTACAATATCGGTTTCCGTTTATTTAAAAAAAATTGTTATAGTCGAACATGTATAAACTCGTGCCCTAGCCCTTAAGTTTGGGGATTCGGCACGCTTGTGAGACGTCTGTGGGGGAATACTACCCGGACTAAAAAAAAATACAGCTAGAAACATGCGTTGGACTTTTTGCGTTTGAAGGTGATACTGCATTATCTAAACCGGATCACCGGCACCCTTAGCACGCCGGTTATATTTAGTAGCTAACACAAACGCAGCCTATCTACAGATCACCTTAAAGTTATGTTTGTAAATTAGTTGCTGTGTTTTAGATCAGAAATCAAATTTTGCTATTTCATTGTTTTTAGATGTTACTTCCGCGCTCAAAATGTATGTAGGCGAAACATCAAATTAGAAATGAACGCTGTATATCCGAACGCATATTTCATGGAACCCCACACGACAGCTGTGTTTATGTGCTTAACTCTGAGAATTTAAATGTACCTCACAGTACGTCCTATCCTATAAATGCTTTGAGGAGACGAGACGTTATAATGTGGTATGCTTTCACTCATAGGAATCACGATCTTGGACGCTGCTCAGGCTAAAGCTTCGCCCCAGATTGACGTCGTTTATCCGGAATATTCCGATCCATAAAAAGTCCAGTACAAGGGAGTTCGAATCTCACTTTCTCGTTTTAGCATAGGTTTCCTTATGTACGTAACCGTGCGACGAACAACGCGAACTTCTCGCGCATATCAGCTCACTGTCATTCTCGGCCCTGACATTTACCTAAGCCATTACTAAAGACCTGCTAATTTCTCGTATTATCTGACTGCAGACTGGTGTGCTCATGCTCATCTGCCTTCTTCTGTTGGTCGGCAGTTTGTGATGCGCACCTGATAGAATTTTGCCGCCATGCTCTCTTACATGTAATGCGGGCACATGACGACACGAAGGCCTGGAACCGATAACGTAACGGAGTACGTTCAGGTGAGTGAATTCTGTGAATTCTATCTTGTAGCCAAATAATAACGGGATGTTTGCACGTCTCTGGTCATTACAGGTTAATGTTGGGATCGTTTCTCAACACAGGTGCTTCTTGCAGTTGGTTCGTTGAGCCGTTTGTTACATTTGTAGACGAGGTTTGGCAGATAATTTACGCTGGAAATGTTTATTTAAATTCGCAGGAAATCGGAAGTCAGTAAAGAAAAAAAATATAAAAATGAGCCACCTTTTGAACAGTTGTCAGTGTGACGCATTACAGTTGGACCGTTTGGCTCAGTTGGTTAGAACTCCTGACCAGCTTGTCGAGGGTCCAGGGTTCGATTCCTGGCCTGGGAAGTGAAGATTTACGAAATGTCCCCGGGTTCAGCACTATTGTGTGTGTGTCCCTTCACCCTCATCTCTGCGGGAGGCAATGGCGAACCACAAAAGGCTCTTCCTCTCCTATATCCCAGGTGTCCTTCTGAGGCCATCAACTTTCAAATGATAAAAGACGCTTTCCACAGACCTGACAACAAAATTGGTAGTTGTAACTGCGTTTATTAGGCGTTCGTTAGGATTTTGAAAGTTCACTCACATTTTCAAAACGTCCGTCTGAAAAGACTTTTTTTTTAATGAGGAAGGGATAAAAAAAAATGTAGCTTTTAGGCCCTAAATACAGGATGCCCAAAGCCGTAACAGTTTTCATGCCATTCTCTGTTTTAGTAACCCTTTTCTCTATGGTAACAGAAAATGGGTATGAAATCTGCTACGTTTTGGGTATCGTGTATTTGGAACTTACACCTGATTTGTTTTATCTTGGAAGTCTATTTAAAAAAAATCTTAATATATAAAATACACATTGTGCAACTTAAAATCTGTCGACAGTTTAAATATTCTACGTCTTTAAAAACAAAATATGTGACATTAGCTAATCCCCGACTTTTTTTTTGTGTTATCTTTCAAACGCTCTCAAATTTCAGTGATGTTACTAGCGTCTTTATGTACGGACCAATAGCCGAATACTACTTGTACCCCGGCGTTGAGCAAGTCGGCGGGATCTAGGCTAGGGCGTCACGGGCGGGCGTACATGGGGCGTATCTTCCCGTCGCTGTGGGAAACACTTTCTAATCCTCCTGCAGTCACGACTGCCTGGTGGTGCACGGCCCAGAGGCAGGCGCTTACTAGACAACGTCACATAGTGGAGTTCATCGTGAACTGCTTACACACTATAGCCATTCCTAGGTCGCAGCCTTGTGGGGCGGCTGGGAAGCTCGCCTCCCACCTAATTGATCCTGGCTCGATTCCCGCCACGGTTGACCCGGATGTTCGTATTTGGACAATGCCGTTTATCAACGTGTTTTGGGGGACTTACCCGCCATCCTAGCGCTGCTCCGTTTTCAACTCATATTAACTGTTAGTAGAATGCAGTAGTTCATAGGATAGACCATTGCCGACAGTGATTTATCACGGGGGAAAAAATTACTATCTGCTAGACTCCTGTGAAGCATTTACCTCTTCGATGCTCTTTTTGCGTTATTTGTGTGTTCCCACTTGCCTGGGCGGATGAGAATTCTAGTAGGTCTGATCTGATTTTCAACGTTTTTAATTCGTCTGTAAACGGTTGAACGAGGCACGTAAGTGCCGTCCAATTATATTAGATGCAAGGTGCTGTGGAGGCTATTTTGGCACCAGAGACTGTCGCGATTTTTACTATCTATAACTATAGCTATAAGTGAAATGAATACATTTTGGTCAGCACTCAACATCGAGGTCTTTAGTACTGGTGAGGGTAGACATGCGGTGAGTATGGAGCAGCGCCGGAATGAAGGGGAAGGGAAACGGAGATCCCCGAGGAAACCTTATGACCAGCGGCATCGTCCGGCACGATTCACACATGCGAAAATTAGGGGATCGACCCCGCCGGGAATCGAACCCGGATCACCTTAGTGCTGGTCTGACCAGTCGACCACCACGAACCCAACTATAGCTAGAATAGAACCACTGAATTTTTGTGGAAATAATTCTGCGTCAACTTGTTTCAGTGTTTGTGCACATCTGCAGCTTAGCTTGTCCCAGCGAGAATAAGGTTATTGCGACACCGCACGTCTGTGATTTTCGGGGTAGATGCTCAGGACGCATGCCTGAATCTTTTTTCCGCGTTGGATGCTCAGAAACAGAAAGAACAACTCTTGATGGGCGCGCCTAGTGTCCCATCACCCTTATGAGGAAGGCGCTAAACTGGCTTGCAATGTTTCCGTCGGATTGCTGAACCATGGAATTGTAGGCGATGACCCTACTATTTTATTGCTGGAAATTCTTTACCAAAGTACTTCGTAGGTCCCTTAAGTAATTTCGTGTCGATCTGCGCAGTAGATGTTGTGATATAACTGTACGAAAAGGACGTTTTTAGCCTTGTTAGGGCTCGAGAATAGTATCTCCAATACGAGTGATTTTTTAAAATCACTTAATAATCCTCTGTAATGTGTTTTATTTTCGTAGGTGGGTGTGTTGTATATACGTATTTTAGTTTCGCATATAAATGCTTATTTCTAACAGCGAGCATGCGGGCGCTTTGAAAGCGTCAAATCACGGACTTCGAAGCAGAGCTGCAGATCTGCTCGTGAGACATTGAGGCAAGTTGTCGCATGATTATTTTCGCCAAAAATCAGTGGCATGGTGCAGAGCATGATTGCTTGGAACCAAGCAGTCAGTAGGAGTGTCCGGGTTGGTCGTGGCAAACATAAGTGCACATCTCGGCGCCGGACTGGCGAGAGAGACAGACTGCTAGACAATAGCTCGTACCAGCTCTCTGTGCTGTGCTGCTTGCCGACAAGGGGTTCCCAGCGCCAAAATTCCCTCCCCGATATAGCCTCTGCGATGGACAGGGCGTAAAATTGTTCCTTGTGTCCAAGACAGTGCTAATAGGAGTCGTCGTAAATCCTTCAAGCCACGAACTTCGCCCGATAGCCAGGGTGATGCCCGCGCCTTCCAGAGGCCCAGCACAGAATAGCTTAACTTAATTGCCGGCTGTAACAGTCTCCAACCCCCGCCCCCCTTGCCGTAGTTACCAGACTTCCCCCGCGCCGAGTAACGGTGCCTTGTCTACCCTCCAGTGGGGGGAAACACTCTTTGTTACAACTGTTTCCTGGGGGACAATTTGCTGCAGTGACGAAGGCTTGGCTCGGGACGCGTACCTGGAATTTCGCAAAGCGAGTTACGGGCTGCCTTGGCCTGTCGTGGCCGTGTTGCCAGATAGAACATTAGTCTGTGATCATCCATTCCAGCTTAATTGTTTTCATAACCTAAATTAAACAAAATTTAAATTACTTTTATTATAATTGCATAACGTTATAAGACGCTATGTAGTTGTCTGTCTATAATTTCATTAACTTAGGTTTATTTATTTATTTTTATTTATTTATTTTTTTATTGTCTTATATTTCAAATGGCGAAGTTAAGGCATGTAGCGTTCTCTTACACTTAACCATTTTTTACAGATGCACAAAATAAAATTACATATACATAGAACTGCCAAAAACTAAGAAAAAAATAATTAAAATCTAATGATGACTAACATGACAAAAATACAGACCACTTTACATATTCGTGTCAAGTAGCGACTAATAAACACTCGTACAGAGTTTATGATTTTTCAAAAATATTTCCAACACAAAGTCCTAGCTCGTTGATATAATAATTGGATAAATGATATAAACGGCAATTTAGACTTATCTACGCCAAATCACTGAAATTCGAAATAAATAAATAATTGAGAGTGGACAGAGTAAATCCGTCTTCCAATTGTGTAGATAATAGATTCCACTATGAAGTCTAGTTGTCATAAACCGAGCGATGGGGCACGACGATAACTCTTTAGTCTCGTATCCTGGAGTGTCCGGGTACGATTACCGGCTCCGGCCATACTGGTTATGGTTATCTGTGGTTTCCCGAAATCGTTCCAGGCGAAGTCCATGGCTGCCTTACCTCTCAGTTACGGTCACTGTGTACAGTTGTGTAGCAGTCTTTAATGACCTCGCTGTCGACGAGACGTAAAAATATTCTTATAGTAAGATCGAAAAAAAAAAACAAAAAAAAAAACAAGTATTATGTGGTGGTGATGATATTTAAGGCCATGAC
Organism: Medauroidea extradentata; assembly: GCA_003012365.1. Taxonomy (NCBI): domain Eukaryota; kingdom Metazoa; phylum Arthropoda; class Insecta; order Phasmatodea; family Phasmatidae; genus Medauroidea; species Medauroidea extradentata. Next base: position 11,091 of record PNEQ01013984.1, on the reverse strand, counting down.
CTTTCATTTATTTCTAACAATTATTTTTTAACCGAATGCTTTGAAAAATTTTGAGACTTTGTACAGTCATACGTTACACAATTTTGGGAGAGCGTTTTTAAAAATAATGTACCGTTTCCTAGCAAAATATTATTTTGCTTCATTTTGGCTTATTTTGACAACAAAATATGGAATATTTCTGGGGCAAAAAAATCTAAAGATCCATTTCGTATAATGCAACAGAAAAGTTTTGATACAAACTATGATATATAAGTGTTAAAACTGTATTAATGAATTTTTGATATATGAATTAATCTCCGTTAAAAATATATATTTTTGAAACCACTGCTAAACCAAAGAGCGAGGCCTTGAAGAGTGCTATTGTGTTAGAAATTATTTTTTTATTATCGTTTAAGGCATACCTAACACTTAATTAGTAATTCATATATCTAAAAAAAACCGCCTGCTACAGTGTATTTACCCTATTTAAGAATATTTCTAGAGATTTGTTCGCTATGCGATAACTATACTGGACTGCCTGGTAAGCCAAGTGGGACGAACCACCTTGCTTGTTCCTGTTGGAATAAATTATTCGAGTCCTTACTTCTGCATGCTGGCCGGCTAGATTTCCGTCCACTTCGTCCACGTTCGGATCGTGTAAACCCAGGAGTGAGCCCAAGTCAAAATTCTTCATTATTCAACAGAGAGCGCCTCCATTCTGCTGGTAGTTTGCTAGGTCCTCCAATGTTGTCCTCGTATGCGTGTGCTGGTGACATGTTCACCCCCTCTCCTCCTACTTCACCATCTTACTATACTCTCTCCCCTCCCTCGTATTCGCTCTTCTTCAACCGTCTGAATTTTTCAGTGCTTCCCTCTTCAATTAGGGGGCCGCCCGAATTGGGGAGTCCCCGCGCTCGGACGAGAGCAAGAGGGAAAATAGCGCGTGTGTGCTCCGTGTCTTATTGATTGTTTGAATGGCAAATTGTTGGCAATTCGTCCCCGGGAAAATACCTCTTGTGTTTGTGCTCGTGGCCACGCGATGTGTCTGCCCTGTCTGGAGGGGAGGAAGTCCTCGAAGACATCATGCCGGCAGGTCGACAAATTACAGTCACAGATATGTCGCTTTCGTGCAGTTCAGCAGATTTTCATGCGTCTCACGATATGAATACCTTGCGAATACGTTCATACATTAATCCTGTTGGTCAAAAGTGCACTACTGAACGTCTGTGACGACACGTGGTGCAAATATATAGCTGTTTTTTTACGCAGCAGATAAATGACTGCATAAAATAGCTCTCGTATAGGAGAAATTTTTTTGGATTATAAGTTCCAGTAATTTCGTTTATTATTTACTGTCATCAGTAGAATGAGTACGTGGTTCGTTAATCATTCGACTCGCATTGAAAGTGAAGTTTTCTTTAATAAAGTAATTATTTTATTGCAGCATTAAAGAAAAGTAATTTAATATAGGCCTAATATCCAGAAAGTTTTTAAAATGCTACGGCGGGAATTGAAGGATGACAGGTTAAATAAATAAATTTCTTCAAAGGAAACGATATAGTTTTACTGCCCTTTAATTAACAAGGAGGTATTAAGAGCCGATGATGGAGAAGTGAGGTGAAGGAACTACACAACATCCATGCTCGAGCCGGGATTCAAACCCAAGACCTCGCGCACTATAGACTGACGCCTAACCAACTACACTACGGAGGCCGGTTTCTTCAAAGGGAGATAAATACTTTATATCGGACAATGTTTTTAGAATCATTAGTTATTAGTAGGGCCACGATTTTGTCGCGAAAAGATTTTTGCCCCACTTTGTTTCAGTGACTCACGTGCACATCGGCAGTTCTGTTTCAAGGTTATTGGCAGCGTGTCTTTGTTCAGACACGTTTCTCATTTGACTGCACCAATCAGAATAAGATTATTGTGAGTCTGTACGTCTATAATTTGCCAAGGCCTGTGAGAGTAAAATCATCCAACCACAGACAATGTAGCAGAGCTGCAGGTGTGCACATGACGCATCGAAACCAAATGTTGCAAAAATCTTTTCGCCATAAAATCGCGGCTCTAGTTATTAGGTGTAAAAGTGACAGGAAAGCCATTACTGTCATGTTCGTTCGTATCTTCAGTGTTGCTAGAGATATATTTCGCGATTACACAAACCCGAATTTCTAGGTACACGCTAATACACGCCAGCTATAGAAAATCTTCGCAGAGTAATTTTTATTTGTATTCCGCGGTAATTTCGAGGTAGTGTTCCACTTGGCATTTTAAAACAAAAATTGTATCATAACTTGCACATAACGTAACATAGACTTTAGTTTTATGGCTCATGGTTCGTTAGAAATAGATTGCATTCAAAATATAGCAAATCGTTATACATTATATAACATGACAGTCTATACAAAAATATAAAAAAATACGTAATAGTTTTGAAAGCATCTATAACTATTCAAGAATATGTAAATAGTAACTTATCACATGACAGCACCTCACCAAATTCAGTATTACTTAACGCAGAATGTAATTTTGTAATATTATGCAGTAACATTAATTTAAAAATAGGCCTAATTTACGCAAATGTGTGCATACGCACTACATACACGACCGCTTTCGATTTTGATTTCCAAGATAGCTTTGATTACGTTTCCTGACAAACCAGAAGAGTTAATACTAAGTCTTAAGAATACAATATTGAAATATAATGGCAATCTCTTTTTACCTACTTCGGAAGATGATGAATTTAGTACCTATCTTGAATGAAAAATTGGCAGATGGAAAAATCTTGTTCCATTCTTCGAAAAGTCGTTTACTCGAAGTTCTGATGAGGTAATATATATAGTGTTAGTTCTAACGTATAAGGAACATATGGCTTAGAAAGTTACTGAAAAACCGAGACGCGCCATTTAGACATTGTAGCTGTTAATTTCCTTAAAAATTGGCACGTTCTCCTGAATTACCTTACAGTATTTAGTACTGGTGCCCGTAGTTAGCAGTATCGGTATTTTGTAGGCATTCGTTTAATTTTGTTCCTTCGTGATTTGTAATTCTTAATTTATAATTGTATTTTAAAGCAGCATTAATGAATATAAATTATAAAAAAATTGTACTAAGTATTTTTTTTTCGGAATACTGTCAGATTATTACTAGCACTGTGAAAAGTACTGAGGTGGTGTCTTAAAGCAACTAATTTCGTCGTAAGTAGTGGGCAGCTATTATGGATTTATGAGTATACAGCAAGGTAAGGTATTTTAATGGAGCGCGGTAATGATACATTTGAAATATGTGTTTCAAAACAACCTAACCACGCAAGGAAAAAAAAATTCCAACGCGACATATCATGAGTATGTGTAGAAACAGGGAGATGTAGTAACACTGGCAGCGCAGCCGTGTCGTCGCTATACTAGGGCCATGTGGAAAGGAGGGTATGGAAGAGACAGGCTGAGAGGGGTGGTCGCGCGACCTTGGGAGGAAGGGTTGGCAGTTTGGTAACATTTTACTGCGGACAGCAGCAGGCCCGACCTTTTCTTCTCCCTCGCCAGTATAGTCGCGGCGCCTTGCAAGAGAACACCTTGCGATGTGTCCTCTATACTCTTACTCTACTATAGAGACTGTTCATGGCACAATAAAACACTTTACAAACACTCTCTTTTTTTATTTTCAACCAGTTTGCGGCTTTCCATTTACAGTATTTGTTTTCAGTGCATAGTGAAGTTAACAACTTTTAATATAAATAAATAAAAAATAGTATGAAACTGACGAAATTAAATATGACAAGAATAACTATAAAATGCGTAGACGATTAGTAAAAAGACATACGTAACTAATGCACGTATAAAACTTAAGAAATATATAAAACTGCCATACATATATTTATTTACGTGTTAGTTTAAATATAGCAGCGTAAGTATTCCTAATAAACAAAAATATAAACTGAACCGTCGTCAAAACATTATTGTTATTATTATTAATAATAATATCTTTATTTAAACTGTCCTAAAAGGGCTAACTTTACCGTAGATATTATATTTTACCTTTCATTTCTACATTACAATACACTGACCATACATTTCGTATCATTAGTTTTCTTCAATGTTTACTGTTTGCTTAACTCATCATTCAATCACAATTTTTTTCTGGTAGTCTGTTGCTAAATATCAGTAACTTTAAATCTGTAAGTTTGCTTAGTGAAAGACACAATGAACATAGGCTACATAGCTATTTGCTACCCTGAACATATCTGCAAAAACCACAAGAAGTTTAAAATATACAAATCAACCACATGACAACGCAAAAGAAAATTACGTAATTGTTATTAATGTTATAATACACGTAGCATAATTCATTGCGATTCCTTTCCTGAAGCATCGTCATCTGACAGCGCCTGTACTAACAGACTCTATTCACAACCATCTGTAAGCAAAAATTGTAAATCAGTGTATCCTTCACAGTTTATCACCGTGTTAAAATATAACATTTTATCAAAAAAATTTTCAAATAACTTAGTTATGAGAAATTAAGATAATTTGACGGCAACCAGTTCTTTGTACATTTCAAGATGCGCTAATTTTTTTGGGTAGGTAGTACGACGCAAACGGGATTGCTAGAAGCCGTACCATTTCAACTTTTCTTCCGAACTGATAACTTACATATCCCGAAATATTCTTCACAAGTAAGTTTAGTGAAATTTTTCGCAGACGAGTTTATTTATTTAGTTGCCTCTAATAGCTTCCAATGCAAACTCGTAAAGCTGTTTCATGGTTTAAAATATACGTATAATCCATTCTTTGTTGAGGGAAGTGTTTCAACTAAGGCGTTGAAATTTGTTTTAGAGGATATTCTGTATGTCTTTTAGGCTAGTCTGCATCGAGTGACGAATACATTACATATGACGGATTTGAAATGATTTTCAGGGTTAATGGAAAAGGCGTCAACACCATTATAAGACAAGAGTTCGGAATTGCTTTCAAAATGTTCTCTCTTATAAATATATTTTGATAAATATTTCAAGAAGCAGCGTGCATTAACTTAACGAATTTGAATCACCCCACAGCGTCATACGTTTGTTATTCCTACTTACTTGGGTTTCGTTTACATTTGTTGGTCAATTTAGAATATGGATTGCACGTAACCAAATGTAAATAATAATTTGACCCCACATGTAAACGCTTACTGACTGTTCAAAACCCACAGTTTTCGCGTAGCTTGGCAGTATGAGATTATTCAATCAATCACTCATTTATCTCGGTTTCTTACGTTAGTTAATATCCTGTGTAACCTACCGTGCCTCCAAAGATTCGGCGATAGAGTACCATAAGTTACATCCACGTTATTTTTTCTGTGGTCAAGAAATTAATTTTGAATAAATTGGAGCGAGTTACAAATATATGTTTGTTTTACTATTGCCTATAAGTTAATGGCCTACTTACCGAATTCGTGAATATTTATAGTGACACGGTTGGTGTTTTTACTGAAATTTACTAACGTTGGTTTAACGATAAAACTTTTTTCTACAAGCTATGTTTTATAACGCATGGTTAGAAGTATGAGGACGACCGTTTCCTTATTGTGACACGTCTTTTTTCTGAGATGCTTTGCTGAAATAACAGTTTGTTATTACTACTAGGCCTACTTCATCCGTTTCAAAACGAACATTCATAAATATTTCGACCCACTCACCTCTCCTTCCCACGTACAAAAATAAAACTACAAATCTATGTAGTTAGTTGTATGTCGCCATTAATTGTTCAAAGAGCCTGGTCTCCATTCAAACATGTTTTTGAGGAATAGGTTTGTCGTTTAGAAAGCTGGAATTATGAGCAAGTTAGAACCATGAAGATGTAGTGGAACGGACGGCAGTCAGCCGTGTAGCACAGGACGGCGTGGAATATATTAAGATGGACTTATCTAGCATGTCAAACTGGTATATGTGAGATAAAGCCATTACTATCACCTGGCATGTAAACATACAAGTTTTAACACACTTTTTAGATAAACAATCTTATAATTTTTTCACGACATAGTTTCTTTGTACTACTTGCAACACTTTTTTTTTTAAATTGCAGGGATACTTGGGTACTGTAGTTGACAATTTTGAATGTAAACCAGGCCTTTGTTTTATTCTTCTTAGTTTTTTTATGCCCACAAATTCAATTGTTTCTTGCATCTTGAACCTTCTGAAGACGAATAGGCTGTGATAGACAATGAGTAGGAACTTGAAAACTTGGCGTTTTCTTTTGAACACAAGTCTTATTTCAAACGACTGTAAGTTGTTTTCGCTGTTACGATTGGTCCTTGAACTATTTGACGCCTCCTTGATTGCACTGAGCCGACAATAAAATAATCACCAAAATGCAAGCCTAGAGACGGGAAAAATTCGCGGATTCTCCGACCCGGTGGCTAGCCTCCACGAATATTTGTGCACTCAGGTACACGGTATCTGTTCATTAGCTGCTCTCTGATACAGTGATATGGGTCTGCATTTAGTTACATGATTGTTATTGGTTCACCGACTTACACGACAGGTCAAATAAGTCAAGGACCAATTGTGAAAGTGACACGAACCTACAGTCGGTAGAATTCTAGCTTGCTTCTAAAAGAAAGCGCGAATGTTTCAGGTCCCTATGCAGGCCTAATCGTGTGGTATCACTGTGCCAGTGAGCAACCAATGAGCAGCTGTTGTCTGCTTGAGTACATATACAGTCTTTGAGGCTAGTCTACAGGGCAGTGAACCCGCGAATTTTCCCTGTATCTACTCATCGCTAGAGATGCTGGATAGAGAAGATGGTTTGTCGCGGGAAAACTTGACTGTTTGCTGGGTTTCAACGCACGTTCAGCTTACCAGAACTTTACTGGCTTTCGCTTGTACATGGAGCTGTTGCCCTATTTGACTGAATCAATAATAATCCCGCTACTGTAATATTTGATGCCTGTTATTGGTCTGCGGACAGCTACGTCGTCTCAGGCATATATCACCCAGTTGTATATGTTGCAAGAAACTACAGTGTTTTCAAAGGTATGCTGGCATAAAACATTTTCGCGATTTAGCATCGTCTCTAATGATGTTGTATCGCGAAAATGTTTTGTTCCAACGTACCCTTGAAAACACTGTAGTTTCTTGCAACATATACGATTCGGTAATATACTTCTGACATAACGTAGCTGTCCGCAGACCAACAACAGGCATCAAATATTACAACCATGGGATCCTCATTGGCTCAGTCAAATAGGGTAACAACTCCAAATACAAGCGAAAGTCAGTAATCTGCTGGTAAGCTGAATGTGCGTTGAAATCCAGCAAACAGTCAAGTTTTCCCGCGACAAACCAACATCACTAATAATGAGGCATTTCGCATGATTCTGTTTAAGTGCAATGGTAACTGTATATTACATTTACTCAGAAATTTAATCACTCTTAGTTGTCGTGCACTTTGGACAACGAGGCATAAAACTGTTGCTGCGCTTTATTAGTTTTCAACGTACGTAGTGGGCCTACGTATTTGGTTACGGAACCCGAATATATTGATTAGAATTAGGGTATGTTTTCTGTCCGCTGATACTGTCCCTTTGTGACGGAATGTTTCGCCTCATACGGTAGAATACGAATACTTACGTTTTTTAAAAGTAGGCTAATTAGACAAATAGTAGTATGTATTATTTTTAATGAAGTAAAGTAAAGTTATTTCGTTGTTAACACTACAAATTATTATTTTTCGTATGTATGTGTAAATATTTTAGTCTACAGAGATTTTACCTAAGCGTTACTTCATTTTATACAGCCCGGCAAATTTTATATCAAGTATTTCTTGCGTAGTGGTTTCATAAAGCATACAGAAGATGACTTCGTTGCTTAAAACGCAGTTTAAAATGTTAATTTTTTTTTCGGGAATTTTCAGAATGTCTTTATGTTGCTTGTCAAGGGCCCTTGTACTTCAGCGTACGCAACTTTCTTAAGGCCATGCTCTCTTGATTCTAAATTTTTAGGGATATTAATTTTTACATCTAAATGAGAGCAGATAGGACCAAAAATATGTTTGGTAGTTTTGTTTAAACTCGTCTTCTATGCTGCCTGTTTGTTTCAGGGCAGTAAATTCTATGGTTTTAGCTAATTGTGTAATTAAAGAAATTCTGGTTAGTTGCACTTTTAGTCGATACCGTAAAATTTCTTGTTTTGAAAAAATAGCTATCATGAAAAGAAAAAAAAACATTTTAAACAATTATTGCAGTAAGAGCAGAAACAAGAGAGCATGGCCTTAACTTGGAGCGGTACATGCACATGATCTACCAGAGATTTGAACCTAGAATCCCTTATATCATCTGCTGTTGTCTCACCCAGATACGTCACGGTCAAGAACTAAGGCGTTGCAAGTTTACTGTTCACTTTCCAATGTACAGGCTGTTCACATTGAAGTGAGCACTTTTTTAGACGTGCTCTACTGGCACGGAAAACTATAATTTACTTAATTTTATGGTGGTCTCAAACGTAAATTTTTTGAGCAATTAAATGTCTACACAGCTGTTATTAGTCATTTGAAAAAATTATTATTTTTTTTTTTTTTCGCTGACCAGTTGCGGAAAATTTACAATTTAAAATTGCTCACTTTACCGTTGATAACCTATACTGTAGTACATGATCTTTGAAAGAAATGTGCAATGGGTGTGCATAACTGGATTTAGTTTCTAGGACATAGGCCTACTCCATTGCAATATAGATGACTGTCAAAGAAAACTAAAAATAATGGAAATACATAAATAAGCAGACTATGATTTAGTCAACAGGATACATACACAGCTTAAAATTCCATAAACGGAATCGGGTCAAATTATACAAGGACAAACAAATAAAAAATAATAATTAATACAAAAAAATAATCAAAAGAAGCCCATATCTGAGGTCTGCTTTGGCAAAGGGACAAACAGAAAAATTGTATGACCCACAAAATAAAAATAAAAATATGACACGCCAATGAAGCGAAAAAAAAAAAAAAAAAACACAGTAGATATCAGACACGACAGAAAAACAAACGACACAACGATGAGACGAAACAAAACACAGTAGTTTTCCAGACAGACAGTAGGATAACGTTTCTGGATGTGGAATATGTTCCCGTCATCAGGTAGAGGCACACAGGGTTGAGGAACACGAGTGCGACTGATGAGGAGGCTGGGAAACCTTGGGTATACAGGCTGTCATGTAATTCGCGGATACGGGCTGCACCACGAGATAGATCCAAAATGCCTGTGAGCGGGAATGAAGGGTAGGTTGTCCGCACTGCCGTGTCATTTTGCTCGTAAACTAAGAACCTGGCGACTTTTCGCCAAAGAGTATTTTCTGCGTAGTTTTGGTCACTTATTCGCGTGGTGCAGTCCGTAGCCACGTATTACATGACATCTTGTATAAGGGTAAAGCCACATATTCTGCTCAGCCAGCTATACTGTAGGTCTTATATAATATCATCGTTTGTATCTGAATTTTTCTGTTGCAATACACCAAACTGATTTTTAGATTTTTGCCCCTAAAATATCACTCATTTTGTCGTCAAAATAAGCCAAAATGAAGCAAAATTATCTTTTGGTAGCAAACGGTACATTATTTTTAAAAATGCTATTTCAAAATTGTGTATAGTATGTATGACTGTACGCAGTCTCAAATTTTTGTTAAGCATTTGGTTGAAAAAATATTCTAGTTATTTGCAATGGTTTGAAATAAATGAAATACCACCCTTAAGACACCATGCTTGCTAATTATGAATACGGTTTCTAAGCCCTCCAATTAGCCAATAGCTTAAAACGACCTTTACAGACTGCCATAGTTCAAAATGTACTAACGGGATGTATGTTGCGACCTGCACTGAACTTTGCTACAGTCTTTCCACCAATAAAATTATATGGTCACCTCTTAGTATCCCATAGTAAAAATCGTTCGGCGGAAACTTCGCATACTAGTTCAGCCTTTGGCTCGTTGAGGCGACGCGGCATTTGATGCGCGCTTCAAGGTCGCTCTTACGTCTCAGTTACTACTGAGCCTTTAACTTCACTCTCAAGTAGGCCTAAGTGGCGAGTGCTGGTGGGAAAAAATTGTGATCCCAGAACAGTTATGTACGGAGATATGTTGCAAACACAGATTTAAACGAATAATCCTTAGATTTGTGTGGTCTCAAACATATCATAATTTGTACCTAATTTTTGGTAGCCATGAATCTCACAGTTTTCCAGATTTTTGCTCGCGAAGTAGCCTATCACCAGATTTACTATGAAAAAAAAAATCATAACAAAGCAAAATCCATTTTTTTTTTTGCAAACGAACTGCATTACTTTTACAAAACGCTCTTAGTCTTGAATTTTTTGTAGGCATTCCGTTAAAAAAGTTTTGAGTGTTTTGCTCTAGCGGTGTCAAATTCCCACCTTTAACGCGTGGGAACAGCGGGTCGATAAGAGCCACAGTACCACGCTATACGGGAAGCATATCGCCTCTATTCGCAGCGCGCCGAACTGGCATGCAAGGTTTCCGTTGGTCTTATTTTCTATGGAACTTTAAGCGGTGACCCTAATATTATATTTTTGTGTAGTATGAAGTAAAGACCAACGCATGGCATGCGCTTTACTCTTTACGAATTCAGGTATATTTTCAGAGTTACAGCAGTCTAAAGAAACGAGTTTTTAATTTTTTTGAGAGGCCCAAAAATCATGTTTCTAACAAGCGTGCTGCATGTTTGAAAACATAGAAGCATAGTTTGAAGTGTGTGTTATTATCTTAGATAAACATAATATGAATAAGTTAAGCAGTTTCGCGTTAAAAAGAATACGCGTGACACGCTGCAACGCCGTCCATGCGCCAGTCCAGGACTCCTCTTAAGGTTGTTCAAGTGGGGAAAAAACATAATTTTATATTTGTATGAAATAGTGTTAATTTTTGTACACATTACTTGAGAGTACATATACCTCTAACGGAAAAAAATTAGCTCATCTAGTTTTCCCGTAATGGCACTTCAAAGTCAAAATTTGCGTATTTTTACTTCATACAAAACTTGAAAACCAGTTAACATAATGAAATGAAAAAAATCATATCAAAACTACGCGTTACTGTCTATGGCCTGTAGCATTAAAAAC
>PNEQ01013977.1:0-36163 GCA_003012365.1 Medauroidea extradentata | reverse complement strand
ATGTGAGTCTGAAAAAACGACAAGATGTGACGAAACTTCTACAGTTTGTTTCACTCAATCAACATGCAAGAGAGTTTTACCAACATGCACTGACTGACAATGTAGAAGGAGATAACGACAACAATATTGTCGTATATGATGACGAAGAGCCATTCGTTTGAACAGCGTAACCTTGTTGTATAATCAAAAGACTTAAAACATTTTAAGGCTTTTACCAAGACCATATTGTTGGTTTTGTATATTTTCATTGTACTATTGTTGTTTTGTCCACTATTACATAATCATAAAACTTTGGCGTGCTAATCCGGAAAAGCTAATATTCTTCAATAACATGTTTTCCAAAAAGCCTTAAGTCACTGACATGTTTTCCAAAAAGCCCTAAGTCACTAACATGTTTTCCAAAAGGCACTAAGTCATTGACTTTCAATTTTTGTAGCCTAATTACATGTATTCTATTAAAGTCATAATCAAAATACATGTTGCCAACGTTTTCTCAAGGTTAAACGTTATGTATTTGTGTATTTCGTGCTTGTCATTCTCAACTTACACATGTACACAAAAAAAATCGTTTCCTGAAAAATTTACTTTTTTGACTTAGCCCCTTTTGGAATCCACCTCTTCAAATGTTGTGGTGTTGGCAGGGAGACCTGGAGCAGCTGGTGATAGTTCCCGACCCAGCCGCAGTGTCGCAGCAGTGTTCCTCTACTCGGGTGCCTCTCGTTGACCCGATATTGTTGCCGGCCATAGGCAACTCTTCAGCGGCCAAGAAGCGTTCCAAGCCACGCAAGGGTGTCGACTTCAGGTGAGGCCTACAACTTTCACTCACACAGGTTCATTAGTATACATTCTTACCGTGTTCTGTAGACATATCTTATCACATTTTCAACGTTAAAATTATTGCACAATATTATTTTCGAATAGTTACCGTCAACTGCGTAAAGCAAAGACAAAGAGAGTAGCATTGATCGTTTCACAAGAGAAACGTAAGACGGGTTGATTTGGACAAGATTGGTGACTTTAGGACACTTTAAAAATGTGTTTCACATAAATGACAGTCCTAAGTAAAGACATGTAGTAGCGATAAATTCCAAAAAAGAAAATGTCTAAATGGCATTTAATTAATATTTAGTCCCTGTTGATCAACAAACATGGAAAATAAATATGGTGTAAAAAATCCCTGTGTCACCCTACGTCTCCAAAATCAATCACCAGTATGTTCCGAGTTGATACCAAACAAACATTTAAAACTACATAAGTAAAGGTTATAAAATCAAAATAATGAAGCCTCTGTCACCTATAAATTTCTATTTACATAAAATGTCTCTCTGACCTCTCACAAATGGCGGACCCAATGTCCTAGCTTGGAGCATTCCGAAGGTCCTCTTGAAGGCCTGGAACGCCCTCGTCGACAGTCGACACTACTCCTCGCAGCAAACAATATCGCTGAACTCTTTTGAGTATCGCTCGCAACCCGTCACTATCGCCACTTCTCACTCACACAAGATGCCTTTAGGCAGAAACTCTTTATCAATCTCTGGCACAGCTCCCTTTCATACTCTTGAGAGGGCGTGGTTCATAATTCAACGCTAACAGCATTAATCTATAACTGTAGGTTTCTTGAAGTCAATATGCGAAAATAAAAACAATAGCAATCTTAGACAATAGTTTTACCCAACGTTTTAAACAAAATTGTTTCCAGTGTTACGAACTTCTGAAGCATAATCTCTGACGCCGGAACCTCGTGCATTTAACTGCGGCGCAAGAGATCACGCGTAACGAATTAGTAATTCTGGATAAATATTTACTCATAAAGCTGACAAATACCATTATCTAGGATTGTCATTGAGTATTTTATCCATATTGGTTTCGAAAAAAAAGCGTATAAATAAATCGATGTTGTCAGCGTTGATTTATCTACCACGCACTCTTAATCCAGAGTCTAGAAACCTTGCGACAAGTTTTTGTCTCGGAGCTCCGAGAAATATGTTGCATCATTGTCAAAGCACCGTTCGGGAGCAGAGAGTAGGCACAAGAATTCTCTATGCCGTGATATCTACTATTACATGAGTCTTCACGAAACTCGAGATAGACGTGCAGATAGCTGCCGCGGCGTGTCTTTAAGGGTAACGCAAGCCACACAGTGGCACCGAGGTACTTTAGTTCTGCCGCCAGTGTATGAGCTACACTGCTCGCATCAGTATAATTAACTTTCATTGCTCGAGGGTAGGTCAAAATTAATTAAGTGACTAGACAAAACCAATTAGAGGTATGAAGTGCATCATGCTGGTGACGAGTTGTTTGTGTAATTGGTGATAACTCTAGTCCACACAGACACGTGTTGGTGGACAACATGCTGGGGGAGGTGGACAGCGTGTGTCTGCCTTGGCCAACTTAATCTCCTTGACTTTAATCAAATTGAGAACGCGTTGGTTCTCATGTCATTATGTGGAAACAAATACATGTAAAAGTAGTTTACTTATCGATAAAAAAATTTCAGAAGTAATGTCAGTAGGCTTTATGAACTCGGTATGCTAGGTCCTGTCCGAAAACGGGAAAATATGAGCAAGTGCATTTACATAGTATTTCTTTCAATCATGGTGGAAAATGTTTGGTAAAAATATTTTTTAATTTTTTTTCCGCCTATCTGTGCATCGGAGAGAACTATGCCTTCTTATTTTCAAACAATATAAATAAAATTATGTTGTACTAAATGTGCTATATGTTTTAAAACGTTTGTCTATGTTTTACGTATGAGAAAGTAAACCTGATTGAAGTTCTTAAGTTTTAGTACTAAACAACTTTCCCAGAGAGTGTGTTCGACAATTTGTGACATTCGTTTTTCTGACTAATGTATAATGTCACGTTTGGGCCTATGCGTTGTTCGATGAAATAATGTTAATACTAAACTAATATAATTTAAGGCATGAAAAAAGAATATAAATGTTTCTTATATTTAAACAAATGTAAGGTAGTAAAAACGTCGTTATGATACATTCTAAACCACTGTTCCGACTATGAAACTTCAAATATGTTGATGCACACGAATAAAAGAAAACTGTATTTGTGGGAAAAAAGGTGGTGGGGGTAGGAAAGTACCAGATATTGTAATATTGTCCTTACTGTGGAATAACTGCTGATATTATTTTATTTCAGTTTATATTTTTTCTGTAATATTTTATACATTCGGACATGATACGGCGTATAACGTACCGAAAAGCTTCACTGTAGCGTTAAAGGGGATCAATACCTGCCGTCTACAATTTTCGCTATAAGTTCCATTAAAATTTACCGTCTGACATTGCACAGATATTACTTTCATAAGCGTTACAAAATTGTCACTCCTTTACTACCTCTCTTAATTTTTGGTAAGTTATCTAACAGAGGAAGAAAATCTTAATTTTTCTACGGAGCAATGTCAGCTGTATACATTGTAAGAGACATAAAACATTATAGAGATTGTACAAGCCAAATTAAGTGCAGAAATTACATTATTTCAAAATTGCGGTTACTTATCCCCCTTAATGGAGCTGTTTGTTTAGTTGCAGAGCAGTCATTTTATGACTGAATTTCAGCGATCGGGCAAGCCAAACTAAATATATAATTTTATTTAATGTTTTGCTGAAACTGTCTAGCACGTTAGAGAGTCATATATTTAGAAATAAATCGGAAACTAAATTTACTAGAACGTTATATAAATTTAAGATGTGAGGCGGATGTACCACCTTCAGTGACTACGAGAACATTTCTTGCAGCTTGCTTGGAGAGCTCAGTACGGAGAAACCACCTCGAAATAAGACCGACTCTCGTGTGCGAGTCAAGACTTGTTGCTACATGGCGAAGCACTCTCACAGAACGTCACGCATGAGACGATGTTTACGCCACAGATAACCGTCATGAGACACAGTGATACGTACCAGCTGACAAGGACTACGAGAGTCGAGGTGGCTGATAAGGAAAGAGCCAGCGAGGAAGATATTATAGGCGTAGAAGATCTCGAGCAGAGAACACACAGTATGACAGTCTCAACTCCCTTGTTAAACATTGAGAATCTTACTTCTCGCCGAAGACTCCCGAGGAAGGCTACAATTCAACCCCTCCCTACTACCAACGTCAGAAAACGCATCACGAATTATGGTGACAAGCGTTTCAGATTTGCCATGTTCATATTTCATTTCACGTTTAGGTATCTACATACAAAATAAAACTACTTGTTAATTGCATGCGTTTATAGGTGCGTAAAATAGATTTAATTTGACATTTATTGTTCGTTTATAAGTTTTCAGACGTAGGTGGGAAATTTCGGGAATCTTCTGTTTAGGAGATTCGTTTTTTCCTATCCAGGGGCGTAGTCAGAAGGAGGATATCGTTATCCCCCTCCCCAACCAAGAAATGAAAATAAACTACTGGAAGATCAAGTTAGCAATGTTATATTCACAGTTTAGGTACAAACGCTGCTTAAATGGCATTATTTTGCACACTGAAGCCGAACATTTTCTTGGGGAGAACTCCCATACCCGCCGCTTCATGACGTGTTATGAATGTCCCCTCGTTTTGTGAAAATTCTCAAGTGGGTATCTTCCCACGAACAAAAATCTGGCTACGCCACAGTCCCTACCCGAGTGTTGCCTGCTTCATTACTACATACTGGATGTGCTTGGAGAATTGTTCCTAACGACTTAGTTTCAAGAATAGCCGTTAGAGAGTATGCTTTTGTGAACTACGTAATGAAACAACAGACATGTAGGCATGCCAACTTGTTCTCGAAACTTCGCAGTCTACCCTTATAAAAAGTATTTTTAATTGTGCATTTAAAAAGTGTAGCGTATTTGAAATTGAAATTTAAAACCATGTAAGCAGACATCACGCGTAGCCTAGCCCATAGAATGAGGAGTGCAAAGAAGTGTAAACAATCGCCAAGCAGTGATATAAGTACAGAGGTGAGACATCTAGCGGGCAGGGTGTGAACCTCGTAACCCGGCCCACATTGTGAAGGTAAAGAAATGCTTCCGTGTCCCGAACTGTAGTAATAAGAGACGTTATAAAATAACTAGATTGTTACGCTGCTCTTTTGTTACGTGACCAAATTGAACGCTGACATATTGCCGCCGAAGATAGGGAATCGTGTACTTTAACTCTGGTGGGGGAACAATTTATTTTTCAACAAAAAACCTTGGTGTAGGACTCAGTCGTAGAAGAACAGGTCTGGACACTCGCCTATCTAACAATGTATTTTGCTTGACTCCCTTGTTGTTTGGCTGCAGTTCGTCAAGTTACCGAGAATGTCGTACTTTTTGGCACTGTTTTCCGGGCGGTCGGGCTCAAACTCTGTCCACTTTTATCCATTGTTAAATTTATAAAGTAAATAAAGATTACTGGAGCCTTTTCTTAAATTTGTGAACGAAGAAAGTATTTCATAAATTGATAAAAAATACGTTTTGATAAATTGTTTATCTTAGCGGAAAGGAAGTGGGTGGAGTTTAGTCCGACCGCCCTAACATCAGCGCCAATAACACACAATATTCTCGGTAACTTTGTGAACTACAGGCAAACAACAAGGGGTCAAATATCCAGGCGAGTGTCCAGACCTGTTCTACGGCCGTGGTCTGGACACTAGCTATGCTATTGATTTGGACTGAAAGCGCCACTAGAAATGAAGTGTTGTTTTAACATTGTAATATAGCGTCGTACTAGCAGCTCCGACACGTGCTTGCTCCTTGTAGATCCAATTGCGCAATGTTGAAACAACCGCAGAGTGCCAGTGGCGCCAATCAGTCGTATGAGGGTTAATTTTAAACTCCAAGTGTCCTGACCTGTTCCTGTACGACCGAGGGAAGGTTCGACCATGGAGGAAGGACGACAAAGAGGAAAATATCCACGTGGAAGGTACGGCCATAGAGGAAGGACGTGGCGAGAACAAACACAGGAACCAAGAATCTAGACGATAACCGCACACTGGTGGTCTTCCCTGGCGTGTACACTATCACGCTCTCTCTCTCTCTCTCTCTCTTTCAACGTAGACCACGGGAACATCCTGTGGGCACCGCACAGCTACCGTTAAATCCGAGTTACGTTCGCCCGGAGAGCACTAGAAAGCTTCCACCGGTCCTACCAACTTTCCAGAAAGAGTGGTGTTAAGGTGTCCGCCTGCCCAGACCGCCGAGCTGCTTGCAGAGCTTGGAATATTACAAGATTGTTCGAGAACTGCACAGCGCCTGCGAGTGGTACCTGCTTTACAATAACATTCAATGTACGTTACAAGTGTGTAAGCTCATTTCAGGGTCACCACTAATCATTAAAGCATTTTATTTAACAGCCGGAAACTGGTGTTTTTGTGGTTCTGTTTACGAATAAAAAACTTAACGCAGAAGCTTTTAAAAATAATAGACATGTATAAACACCTTTACGTTTAATATTGCATCAAACAATGACTGGGTCACCACTGAACGTCTCATAGAGGATAGTTGTTGGCGAGAAGACAGCATGACAGTTCAGTGACTTGCTCCTAGAGGCTAGGGAAAGGCGTGATGTGTGTGTTGTGTCGCCCTTAAGGGCGCCGCCTGCCCGCGCGTGAGAGGCTCAAAAGCTGTCTAGTTTTTTTATTTGTTTTGAAATACCTACAAGTGGTATACAATACCTACTAATCTTCTTAAACTTATTTTAGACTTGTAAGTTCTTGCTAAGGCGGCTCCGTCAAAAACTGTATAGTTTGAAAACTTTGTCTGAACTTTTCTTTACAATGTGCGCAGAAAGTTACGTGCATGTCTCACGAAAATGTTGCCTCGCATGTTTGTGACATTTCAGCGTCTGATGCACGTGTATATGTGTGTTGCAGGTACGAAGGCAATGACGTAGAGTCATGGAAGGCTGGAAGTGGCGGTCAACAAGCAGATGACCTCTATGAAGGTAGCGGGTCAGAGGACAACGCCACTGGGGATGGCCATTATGGTAAGAGCACGTTACTATTACTAAGTTTTAAAGGTTCTGAGCTCATGTACTTCTCACGTACTGTACATGTTCGGTACGTCATAGACGTGTTTCGTTTTGTAACGAAACTAAGTAGATCATTCATTAATATTGTTGGCAATAAGAGTGAATGATAAACTGAAGTATTTTGTCGGATATATCCGCCATTGCTGTTGCTGAATCAAAGAAAACCACAGTTACATAAATGGTCTAGCCACGAAAAATTAACAACAAAAAAAAAGGAAGAAATATACCAAAGCAGCTTTAAGAGAGTGTAGTCAACAAACATGCACGTAAGTCCGAATTAGGATTATAGTGGAAATCAAAATTCGATAAAGGAAAGTCAAAACAGACAAGTACCAAACAAGGTGCAAGAAAATAGCGAAAATGATGGATGAAGACGAGGACAACGCAGCAACAGAAATGTTTGTAGACGAGACAACACAACGAATATAACACAGATGATTGTTGGCTGTCTTCGACCACAACAAAAGCAACATTTCGTGAACTGGTACATCGGTGGCCCAGTTAAAAAGGTAAACCACTCAAGATATTGTATTTTTGAGTTTTGCTGACCAACACGTAGACAAAAGTGCACTCTTACTCAGTTGAGAAAAAAAACCACACGTAAATTCATTTGTTTTAATAACATGGCACTTTATTCCGATTGCCAGTTAAGATATAGATATTGTATTTCATTTACTGTAAAGTGTGTTAATTTCAGCAAAGGCAGACTATAAACATTTTAAACACCTTAAAATAGTTGCCTCTGTACTATTGCTTCAAATTGACACCAACCAAATATGTCAATTAACAGGTTTTTCGGCAAACGGGAATATTGCTATGTGCATTTTACTCAAAACTGAGAATTTCGAGTAGTTTCCCTTTTGAACTGCACTAGCGATATGTTCCCGTCTTCAGGGACGTGAACAACCTGAGGAATTACAGCAGACTGACTGTGACTTTCTTTTACCATGGAGCGTCCTCAAATATCGCTACGCCAGCGTGAGACTCTGCAGAGTTGTGTGCGCCTCCGGCATGCATGTTAGTATCCAGGCCAGTTGGAGAATGTGATGCATCTCAGAGCAAGCCCTATACGCCTTAGGTCAGGTTTAACCTGTGAATGTTCGCATGCACCGTGGCAGACCAGGGTTGTCTGGTGCTATAACAGCAATTGACGCCATGTACACACCGCGAATGAAGAAGTGTCTAGATGGATGGGGCATAGCAAAACAACAAAGTGGAGAGAGAGTTGGATAAACGTGTTCGACAGTCGCGGAGGGTTAAAATCCGTTATATTCCGTTACAGGATCAAGGGCATGAGGTAGTCTGGTAAAGCACACCCAATGCGATATCAACATATCTCAAAAGGTGCTATTTTATGATAAACGCAGATATCATACATGCATACTTTCAGATTTTTGGATAATGTCTGCTTTTTCTGGGCTCTTATTTTTCGTCAAAAATATTACAGTTTTACGCTTGTAATTTGTAACCGTTTATTCCGGAACTTTTCCTTTCGTTTGGTAGGATTATCTTAAAATAAATTACATTGTAGGTTTGTTACTCTCTCCTTTATTGCTTCAGCCAATTTTTCTTCATTTTCCCGTTATATGATTTTAATATTGAAAAAAAAACCATATTGATTTTAGAATTTTATTTTTATTTACTACGTCATATATTACGTTCACGTAGAGGTGCTTTTCAAGTTCGTACGTCTGTCAAGGACAACCTTAGGCACTTACGAAAATTCACAAAGTTGGGTATGTCAGCAAAAATTTCAAGTTTAGAATGTTCAAACATTTAACCCGAGAGAAATTTACCCGTGTTTGAAACTTCAACTGTCGGCATATTGATCAACTATCGTAACTAATATTATATTGAAATATGAATTTAATTAGTTTTAAAGAACGTACGACTGCTGACTTATCATTAAGCAAAATTTTATAATTCATACATATGTTGTCTTTTTTTTATTCCCGACATCATGAAACCTTGAGTAACCTTGTATGCGTTTATTAATTTCTGGTAATCGTCAATTGACTATGATAACCTACTCTACTCCTTCGAGTGACTTTTCGTAAGCGCCTCTTACCGCTCCATCGTTTCATGCCTTAAGGCCTCGGGCTTTAGTATTGCAGTGGTTTCGAACATATTTTTTAACACAAATTAATTCATACGTCAAAAATTAATTCCTACAGTGTAAACACGTATATATCATCGTTTGTATCTGAATTTTTTCTGTTACAATACACCGAACGGATTTTTAGATTTCTGCCCCTGAAATATCACATACTTTGATTTTTGAAAGAACTGTGCAATGGGAGTGCATGGCTGGATTTATTTACTTGGACATACTCCATTGCGAAATAAATTACTGTCAAAACAAAACTAATAATAAGACAATAAAACATAAATATCATAGGCCCTACTCTGTTTATGTATGTTTTCTTGTCTTATTTTTAGTTTTCTTTTGACAGTAATTTATTTCGTAATGGAGTATGTCCAAGCAAATAAATCCAGTCATCACATACTTTGTTGTCAAAATAAGCCAAAATGAAGCAAAATCATTTTTTTTTTCTTGCTAGCAAACGGTACATTATTTTTAAAAAACGCTGTGGCAAAATTGTGTATTGTATGACTGTACACAGTCTCAAATTTTTTCAAAGCATTTGGTTAAAAAAAATATACTCTAGTTGTTTACAATTGTTTGAAATAAATGAAAGATCATGGGGCCTTGAGCGAACTAACAACATCCATACCGCACTGCTGTAGGTGATATGTCTACATTTTCAAATCGTGTGACATGCGCAAGTTTGTTCAGATACAGAAATGTGAAGGGTATGGCAA
The DNA here is from genome assembly GCA_003012365.1 of Medauroidea extradentata. Taxonomy (NCBI): domain Eukaryota; kingdom Metazoa; phylum Arthropoda; class Insecta; order Phasmatodea; family Phasmatidae; genus Medauroidea; species Medauroidea extradentata. The sequence goes on along the minus strand of PNEQ01013977.1, from coordinate 26,350 downwards.
AATACACTAAAATTCAAAATAAGGAAAAATCTTATTAAAATTGGTACTAAAATGTATCCAGATGTATAATAAAATATTTCTTAAGCTATAAAAATAGTTATAGTGTGTGTCGTTCCTGTCAACGCCCGTGAAATAATCCACCACGTTGTAAATCGATCGTAAAGGTTTTCATTTTTTTTTTATTGAAATAAAATTTATCCGATTTTATTCTATGAATAGGTAGTATGAAACAAAACATGATTGCGTAAATTTTTTTTAAGTCTTATCGGATATTGCGGTGCATCATACGTTATTTGAACTGACGCACGTATTTAGCTATGTACGCGATTTAAAAAAAATTGCCGCTTGCGTGACGTATCTCATCAGTTACCAGCGTATGTCTGGCTCGACGTTCGAACGAGGTGTGACGTTCGCTGGGACTGACATGGAATCAATGGGCATCATTACAAATTGTTTAGGGAAGCCCTCCAGTAACCTCTCCCCCCTCCCCTGTATGATCCCCAGTGCAGCCAGGGCCGCTGTGTCAATTTCCTGGCCCCGGAGAGGGCTTATCATAAATCATCCCATGCAATTTGTCCCTGTCACCCCCGCCACCGACCCTCTACCCTATCAGTCACGACAGAACTGGATGAGACTATTTAATTTTTCATCGTTAAACCAGGCAATATTTTTCTAGCAATAATTTTCACTGCAAAAAAAATAAATAATTAAACTGCACATGTTGACGTGTGACGGAGAGTTAGTCGATGTAAAAATAAAAATGTAAAATACGTGGTTGAGAGTGGAAATCCTCTAGCAAGCCCTACAATTTATACTCGGAACTGTGGATTTGTTTTTAAACCGATAAAAATTGCTGTACTGTGATCAATGAAACTGAACAGATTTTTAGCAGTAATTAAATATCACCGAGTCTCCAGCGATTTATTCGCAGGTAACTCTGAATCCCCTAGCCTCTGATTCTCTGTGTGTGTCGCTGATTCAACGGTCAATAGCGCAATAACTATGGCATATGGAAAGTTGTAAGGTACCATACTGCTTACATATATATGAAATGTACATATTACATACGCATTAGGTGATACCTCAACGAAATTTTCTTGACGAAACCAAATAAATTGTTCGTATGGTACAAATTAATTATTATTCTTGCTGAAATCTAATCACTTAATTGCTTTTCTTTCATTATCCAAAAATGTAAACACTTAGTTGGCACTACTAAAATTGTCTTCCATATACATGGAAGTTTCCATGAATCACTAACAAATATGGGACAGTTCAAATTATCGAACCTGTGGCCTTCCTTAATTGGTCGATTATTAAAACCCATGACCTGATTGAGTGTTAATGTTCGAAGCACACTCTTGAACGTGGTTGCGGCTGCTAGGTCGCTCGATTTCCGACACGGTGATCCGGGTTCGATTCACGGTAGGATCGATTAGGATATTGGCATGTGGGACTCGTGCCGGACGCAACTGTTTTTGTGAATGTCTAGATTACCCCTGGCTTCCGCTGCTACTCCACATTCACACCACGTCAACCTTCACCAGCGCTGGGGCCGCGGTGGCTGAATGGTCAGACCAAGGCGATCCGGGTTCGATTCCCGGCGGGGACGGTCCCGGGATTTTCGCGTGTGTGAATCGTGCCGGACAATGCCGCTGGTCGGAAGGTTTTCTCGGGGATCTCCTGTTTCCCCCGCCCTTCTCATTCCGGCGCTGCTCCATACTCACCTCATGTCACCCCTCACCAGCCCTGAAGACCTCAATGTTGAGCGCTGACCAATATCTCTCACTCACTCACCGCATCACTCATAAACAGGGAACACAAGAGAATCCTAACCCCCAATGTTACAACGATGGCAACCGTATTTACGCCGAAGTAAGATCGTCTATAGCTACAATTCACTCCTCTCTAATACCAACCTCGGAACAATGATGATGGATGACGGAGAGATATGTTATAGCATTTCTGTGCTCATAATATAATTGTTAATATATTTATCTTCTCAACATACTAAATAAAATTACTTGTTGATTACACGCATTATTATAGATACGTAATTTCACTTCGTTGTTTATTCATCGTAACATTTATTTTTCATAGGTAAGTTGTCAGAAGGAAGAGGAAAACCTCGGCAAACTACTTTTAAGGAGGGGAGGGGGGCGCCCTGCAAAATCTTAATTATTTTGATAATTTTCATATTCCTACGAGATACGGTTTGTTTTATAGATAGATATTTAAACTATTTTTACTGTAATGACAATTTTCTAGCTTTCATACTTGTTGTATAACGGCAGATCAAACCCAAATTTACATAAAATGTTTTCATAAAAGAAAGGAAAACAAACTGAATTTGAGAAATGAGATAATTCACGTGGAATAACAGAGTCGTGGGCTGCGTCATAATATGTAAACAGGCATACACATTGTATTTTTAAAAAATTTGACATTGTAATTAAAATTTTGCCATTTCATGTATTTTTTTAACATAAAAAAATGTTAATGAGGATTTTTATACACGTATGGACGTAGCTTCTGACACTATTATTCAGTATGAATTATTTCGTTCATGTAAGTCGGTCGGTTTTCATTTCTTGTATACAGCAGTTTTATGCGAATTTGGTTTTTAACATGTCATTATACAGAAACTATGTAAGCTAGAATATATTCATTACAAACCATATTTCGTGCAAGTATAAAAACTATTAAATCCATTCAAGTTTGGCATGAACTGTGCCAAAAAGGATTATTTATCTCTATTTCCTGTGCCTGATCTTAAGGTGTTCACGTGACAAAATTGCATAATTTTATATTTGTACGACATAGTGATAGTTTTACAGAAGTTACTTGTGACTACAATTTCCACTAATGAAACTTTTTAAGTTCTCATAGTCTTCCCATAGCGGCATGTCAAAGTCACAATTTGCAAGATACGGGAACATGCTAGTAACAAAAACCAACTGAGTTACTCGAATGACTTAATTTACTCTGAAATTAAATAGTATGGGCCATATGCTAAAAGATATAAAACTACACCACCAAGTCCCTTTGTATGTTTTTTTTAAAGTGGCCATATGCAAAGGAAATAATCGTTATTTTTAGAATTTTTTTTTGTCGTATTCAAATCCTAGTACCAAAACTTTGACTTTAGTAACAAAAAAATTAATGTCGGAGGTATATAATTTATTGAGAAATTATAATAAACCAACCGTCTTGAAATTGTGCTAATATTAACTAGGGAGGCTCCTCTTAGGGTCACGCAAGTTACAGACATGTGGTGTGTCGCAGTAACGTTTCTACGATTGGTGCAGTATAATGATAGACACCTCTGCTCAGAGACAGATTTTAACAAAAGATCAGCGGCTCTAATGATAGTTCTAGAATGCATAAAGCTGTATTGCTCGCTGAGGTGAACAAAGATATACACTTTCTTGTACTAAAAATACGACCATGTCTACTAGGCATTAAAGTACGTAAGAACCGCCCCAAAACACAGATCACGTATTGTTCAATTCACTTTAGTTTCCGCACTTATTGGGTTCACATATTGAGGGATCACCTCAATATTGTATAATATTCATGTACCCCTTTCAACCTAAGATGAAGACTATGTAATTTCAATTTAACCAGCATGTTTTACTTCTTGTTGTGTAAAGCGGTTATAGACTATACTAATAATGTATTCCTATTGGCTGTTCATTTTCGTCTGCGCATCAGTTCTACGTCAGCTTCCTTCCATTCCACTCTCTATACCCAATCCCCAGTTTACAATAAGTTTACGTTAGTTTCAATTATGTTACACTGGTTTGAGATATAGCAAAATGTCGGTTTTGTTAGGTTAAGAATCTACAAAACACTAAATATGTGGCAATACCCTTCTACTGTTGCATTCGCAGAACAGTGCGCACGCAGTTCAAACCAGCCAGTAGCATAGTGCTCTCATCTATTACTGTCATACTCTTTGGAGAGTTCACAACCATTCATATGTGAGTATTGCCCCTCCAAAACACTGACACACAACTTTGCGACACTGTGTATATGGTGTGTGTTGTCAGAGGTGGAGTGGTCAGAGTGGAGTGAATGCAGTACGACGTGTGGGCCAGGCACACAGTCGCGACATTCTCGCTGTGTGGACGATGGGGGACGTCTAGAGCTGTGTATGGAGGCTGGAGGTGAACGCTCAGAGTCACGTGGTTGTCAGAGAGCAACATGCAGCAACAACACCAGTAGTCCAGCTGCAGGCAGGCGCCCATCTCACCGCAGACCACGACTCTATGCCGCCTTGCTGGACGACACTGTGCTCAATGTTAGCACTAAAGCCTGGAAACACCTCGGCCGCCTCCAAGGTCAGTCCACCCTCTGCTGTTACACTATGACTAGAGACGCTAGAAAATCGCGGAAATAGTTGACGATTTGCTAGGCTCCAAGATACTGTATATAACACTGAATGTTTCGTATCAACATTGGCTATCGTTTATTTGTAGCGTTTTTTTTCTCTCTTCAACAAACCCAGTTAGAACTGCACAGCTTGGACACACAGCGTGTGTGATTTGTCCCAAAACTGTTCACGCGTGTTACGGTTAATATACTACATTTTATTGGAGACTGTCTTAAGCATTTTCGCGATTTTCCAGTGTCTCTATCACCATTGCATATTGTAGACTATAGTCATTTATATAAACGCCTGCCAAGTGGTGGAAAAATAGTAATTTGTTATTTGTATGAACCTGTGTTAGTTTTGTTGATGTAACTTGGTAGTTAATTTTCCTCTAACTAAAATGTACCTTAGTGTTTTTTTTCTCATAATGACATTTCGGAGTTAAAATTTGCAAGTTTTCGTTCTTACCCACCGCATAAAACAATCTGCGTGATGAAATTAAATAATTCACACTGTAACTGCATGACACGGGTATTGTTAACGTGTATAAAAACTAATTACAAAATAATATTATAGCTGCGCTTGCAGAGACAACGTACGATGATCAAACATGGAAATACTGCTTGCACATCCAAGACGCGCTGGATAAACATTGCAAGCATATCACAGACGAAATTCGTAAGTAACTAAGCGTTTCCGGACATATGTCCATATCACATATTTTCTTTCTTTGTGTGTGTGGAAGGTTTTCTTAACTACAGCTAAAAGCTGCCTAACATTCAAAATTCAAGCAATTTTTTTAAACACAGAAATGTTTTGTAATTGATTCTTATATACCTCAAGCAGTTGCCGCGTTATGTTCCTTGGTTTCCCGTTGGATAAGAACAAAATTATATGCATATTTTGACTTTGTAATGTCGTTATAGGAAAATATACTCGCATGTAATGTCTACAAGCTAAACGTATTTCATACAAACGTGAAATTACGATTTGTTCTCACTTGAAGACCTATAAGTAACAAGGTTAACTAAGGAAGTACAACATTTTAAACCTAGTTCAAATAATAACACGAGAAGAAGTTTCAAGTGTCCAGTAATTAACGGGAACCATAATTGCTTGCCAGCGTTTCGACATAACCTGGTAATCGGACAACCCTGATCACACACTACCCTGGTCACGTGACTGAGAAAACACATCCAACCCCAGCAGGTTAGGTTACTTGTAGTATAACTCGGAGATGTCAGAACTATAAGTTTACAATGCATTAGTTGCGTAGAGAACTCTGTTACAGTTATTCACATATCCGTTCTTAGAGAAACAATGTATTTTAACCTAAAAAATTTGTGTTGCTTGAACATATTTAAGAGCACATTAAATATCGGTTTTGTCGTTCTAGAAAAAAATGCACATTTAACTGCACTTAACCATAATTTAAGTTAGTTAAAGTTGCAAGGCCACCAAACCATTTGTTTATTCATCTGTTATAAACTATTGTTTAGCCGTATACAGATATATACGCGGTCGACTGAATTGACTGAACCAGGCCTGTTTCTCTGCGTAACCTGGGGTTCGATCTTCATGTAAGACTTATTTAGAGCTCTCTGTCGTGATGCTTTTTAGTCAGATAATCCGCGGCAATTGGTAGGGATAGGTGAAATTCGCATTTTTCTAACAGCAGACTGAAATAAATTAATGTCCGTAGTTTTCTCACCTAACATCTGCCACTAGCCAAGAATTTTGTCACTTGCTGTACATACTTCTTCTGAACAATGGTTCAGTTCCTATAACAGCTGGCATATTTTATTTTGTATATTCTGGGGAAAAAACTAATAAGTATATAAATTATTATTTTATGTCAACATATAGGAAACGTCAAATGCAAGTTAATAAGTTCAGCAAGATAACTGTTCGAACACCCCCCCTTCCGCCAACGTGAAAAATGTATATAGGTAGTTTGGTAACATATTTATTTCGTCATTTAAACAAGTGGTCTTATAATATTATTTTCATTTATTGCCATAAGTTTTATTTGTCTCAATTTATTTTTAATTCATTGTGTATTTATTTTTATTTTATGTGATTTTTTTTTTACTTCTAGCGTATTTTTGGAATACTATATGTAACGTTTTTATTGTAACATACTATCTTATGTTTACAAAATACAGAAAAGTTGGATTTAAAATAGTAAATTTATGTTTTTAAATTTCTACTGAAAAAGTACATCAATTCAAATTGGTTGATTGGTTTTTGAAAGCCATGTGAAGGTTTTTTACAGTTTTTGAAACATTGTTTCATTAACATTTTTGGAAAATATGGATTTAAAAATTATGCTGTGATTTATGAAAACTAATATGTTTGATATTGCAGGTACTGTCAAATAAAATTGCAACAAAGCGTGAATTCATCTCGCACTATTTAAAAACAACAAGAAAAACAAACTGCATGTGTTAATTTTTTTGCCAAAGTCGGTTATTAATTTAACTAATATTATATAAAAAATATTTTTCGTACGTGTGATTCAAAATGTAACACAGGAAAGAATAAAGTAACATAGCTTTTTATTAATACCTAGATTTATAATTTTGTCTTGTGCTTTAATAGTTACTTACGTTTGAAAGTTTCAAGCTCTAAACGGACAGTTATTTACTTAATATAATTTTCCTTGCAGTTCGTACACGATTCCTTAGTTTTCATATTTACTATCACAACTATAAATTTATATGATTTTTAGTGGAAAAATATTAATCGTCCGAAGATTGTGAACAAGAAATACCATACATTATTCTCCACTAATAAACATAGTCACAGTTTGATTAATACCTGCACATGATTTGAAAGCGAATGGTTACAGATTACTAAAGCATGTAAATTTTTTGTTTTACTTGTGCGTTTACAATTAAGTATTAATTCAAACATAAAAATTCATACATAGAAAAACAGCATCATGTTGTCAACTGGCAACTTTAAAAAGTTAATGTCCTTCTAGAAGGCTTGCCACTGTGTTACATAGTTGATCAAAATATTGGTAAAAAAAATACTAATACGTAATGAATATGATGACAAAAATTTAACACAGTTAAAGTAGTAAATAAAGTTAAAGTAGAAGACATGTATCTCAAATATGAGAGGCAAGGGTAGAACAAAGATTGTATGTGTTTAATTAAGCAGTTAATAAAGAAGTTGAACAATAAACAATAAACTGAATAAGATTAGGTAAACCATTTAAATGTCTTATTTAAACAATAATATAAATACAAATAGACTGACACAATCACTTAAAGTAAACTAAATTTAAGCTGCACTTTTCAGATACTTTGATTTTTTATATATGTATACTAAATGTTCGGGCTATATATGTGTATATACAGCCATAGTAACATTTACATATTATTCCTTAGAGGCAAACTGAGTTTTAAAAGTTAACACTTTTATTTCTAAGCTCACATTTATCCTTGTTAAGCCATATAAATTTCTAATGTAAACCTTGCTTGTAGGTTAATACGAAGCTGCAAGCAGGTTTATATCTCATTGCCTTCTTAAAGACTAGTAATCTGTACAGAGAAACTACAAATGATATTCAAGTCATAACGAAGCAGTACAATAACTTCAGTGAATAATTCCGTGTTTTTTTCCTTCATTGGTACGACGTGCTCCTTCCTGGCGCTGCGCCCATTTAATACAGAGCCGTTAGTGTAAGGGAGGAGGGAAAATACAAAAACTATGAATTTTGGCAAAAAAAAAGAAGAAGAAGGCGTACAGTAAGACAATCATGCTTTTCAACCGCGCTCCACCAACGGTAAGGGCACATTTACAAATAGAAATAAAATTATCATAGGGCTGATAAAGCTTATGATGTTTAAGATGGCGGGACATAAATCAGTGATGAATGCATTCGTTGACAACTACAGATATTTTCAACTCAGTACGTAGATTTCAAGTAACACAATTTTTAACAAAAATTGTGGCAACTTTTTTAGAGGCTACGCCAACTCTTTGGTTAATAATATTAGTTTTATGTTTAATAAATGAAAGATGTGACGAATAACCGGCCGTGTTTCTTCGAAGAAACATATTTTACTATTAGATGCGTATTATTGGATGAAATATGTACTGGGAGTTATTTAGTGTTTATAATTTGGAGAGAGAGAATATTTGTAATAAAAATTAAATTAGCATAATTAATTCATAGGTACGCTTTAAATTTTAGAATACAACGTACGTAATGAAAGGTAAAGTAATTAGCTACGTCCGTAATTCAAATATTTTCTACTTAATCACACATAATTTTTAATCAAGAAGGAATTGAGAAAAATGCAACACAATAAGAGACATGGTCTCTTAAGCACATTTATTTCCCGAGTGATGTGTTTCTCCTGTACATTTTCTCAGATAGAAATTTCGTAAATATGATTCCAGCGCAAGAACACCGTCAGACGATTGCGTCTCTGTAGCAACATTTTTGGTCATTAAGTTGCTAACACATGTTTCCTTAGATTATTCTTTCACCTTTTTACTATTTTGGCTTCCTTAAGATGTCTGCCTAGGTGCACGCTTTTTGCACGCTCGTGGGCCGGAAGAATGGAAGACGCTATAAAAGAACTAGACGGTTACGGTGCCCTTTAGTTACATGACCAAATTGAAGGCTGGCATATTGCATGCGAAGATAAGCATGTGTACTTAGCCGGGATGGAGGTAGAGATATTTTTCAACAGAAACATTCGTATAGGACATTGCTTGTTCAGTGCTGCAATATGGCGTCGTCCAATTTGCTAACACATAGAGATTAGGCCGTGAGCATTGGTCTCGTACACCTTGAGAAGCGCAGAAGTGATAAGGGCGACACAGCTCACACATCCCGCCTCACTCTAGCCTCTAGGGGCAAGTCTTCTCGCCGACAACTATTTCTACGAGACTTACAGTGGTGAACCTATCATCTTATGACGTCACAATGTGTATTGTACACGTCTGCATATTTTAAAAGATGCTGCGCTGCAATGTTCATACCTAAAAAAAGGACTGCGAAAACGCTAATTTTCGCAATTTTCGGCAGCTAGAAAATATGCTTTAAGGCAATGTTCTCTAGTTTCTACTGTTTTTACGATAATTATTTTTTAGCTTAAACGAGAACACATATCAAAAATCTGTCCCACGACTTTGTTGAAAGTGTTTTTGCCAGTATGTATCCACATTTTTTAAGCAAGAAATTATTCGGTTTCGACTAAAAAGTAAAATAAATCAGAATTTCGAACATTTCATAATTAGCTAAAAACCATATTATTTAATGCTTGAAATAATCAGCCAACGTGGAGAAGACGATTTTAAACAAAACTGTCAAACATTTTTTTTTACATCTGCTCTCATATATGTAAATCTGAAATGTGTATTACACGAGGGTAATGTTCTTTGAATGATATTACTAAGCAAGTTTCACTCAGGCTCGTTAAGGAGTTCTACAATAATTTTCCAACGTCCAAATACTGAAAATAGAGTATTGTTGTAGGTACCATTCTTCTGTTAAAATAGGGACAACAAACCAGTTTGTTTGCCGGTACCATCTGACAGTTCCTTCAACAATCTGTTATGTACAAGTTACTATCTTGTGTGTAAAAGCAACAATGTGCTTTGTTTCATCTACAAAACAGATTGTTGAAAGAACTGTTCTCGTAGAACGGACAACCAAACTGAGTACTAGTCCCTATTTAACACAATTATGGTACCTACAACTATTTTATTATTCCAGTGCTCTGAAACCAGCTCGCTGGTTTGGGCAGGCGGTTGCCTTAAGAGCATGCCCTGAGTTTGTTAGCCATCGAGAGAATTATTTTTAGAATCCACGCGAGAGCCGATACCGTAAAATTGCTTTGTAACTTTTTTGCGAATTGGTTTTACTACGTAATGTGATTTCTCCAGACAAACTATTTACAGATGTTAGCTAAGTTATCAGTTAAAAGGAAATTTTGTTAATTAACAACTATCCCGCTGTCTTCAGTCTCGATAAAATCAGAGTATGCAGTTAAAATCAGTCACAGCAAAGTTACGGAGCGATTTTACGATACTGACGCCAGTTTATGTTTCATAAGAGTTATCATCATTCACGCAGAGTTTCAGGCGCATGTATGCAACCCGCATTAACTCCATATAAATTAAGGCTAATCTTACTATCGCTACATCAATAATAGTATTACACATATCAAAATTATCTTCGCATTTTATCAAAGACACAGTATTTTCGTTGCGTTTTGCGAAATCAAGTGTATATAAAATAATGTTACGTTATCAACGTGATACAAAACCATTCTTTACACTTGACTGGCGTTTATTACAACAATGCAGCCGGCATTCCATCAGTACACATTTTAATATTTCATATAACTCTCTGTGGTTGTAAGTTGCCAGAATTTCATAAATAAATTCAAAATAATTTCATTCCACAAAATGTATAAACTTGAGTTGAACATCTTCCCTTCCACAATAATAAATATAAGTATTATTTGTCAATAAATACAGATACGCAGAGTTCTTACGTGGGCTTTTTCCAGTAACGGCATTAACAGTTAAAAATAACATATTATGTGCGGAGTAACGTTAACAGCAGTTTCTCTGCAAGCATATATTGTAATGAAACATTGCGTATCGTGTGTAAGCACGGTTCTAGATTTTTCCATTGGCACCTGCAAAATGTAAAATATTTCTTTCGAAAAATACGGGATAAAAGTTCGGTAAAATTGTACAAAACTGCTCTGTATGCACGAAGGTGAAAGTAATTTTTATCTCACATTTCCCCGTACATGGCAATTAATTTGACGTTGTACTCGGTACTGCCATCATCGAAAATCATCGTCAAAGGTTGGTATGCGTGCAGTCGCAACGTTCTGCTGCCACCCATGCGAACATTCAATTGTCCGTCACGTTCCAGCTGTCGAGTATTTTCGATTTCTTTTTGTAACACTCCAATTCTCCCTTTCAACTCGATGTTCAGAGGTAACATTGTTCGTTATTTTCATTGGCTGTTTTTTTTAGCGATGCTAATTGTATTTTTATGGCTAAATCAGGAGACCCTTGTTGGCGAATAGCCGGTACTTCAAAAAAGTTACCTTATGGTAGCGAGAACGGCAAAATATTTTCGTTTAATTTAATGTTTTTTTCTTCTGAAATTAACGATTATTTCAAAGTTTATGCGGGAAATGGACATTCTGAAAAATAATTACTTTACTTCGTTCCAACCAAAATAATATTTTCTGTTATCTACAGTATCACACTTCCAGAGCTGACTTAAAAAATATACAATATTTGCATTGGAATACTACCCTGTATTATGAAACTGCACTATTAAATTAAATAAACTCGTAAGGTTACCTATGGTGTCCACTATGTTAGTATATTTTTTACCCTTATTAGCTAAATCGATCTATATCGAAATACGTTCGCAAAGTTAGAGCATGGCAAATTTTTATGCAAACAACATGTTAAAAGGAAATGCTAAGAAAAGAGTAAAAGAGCTCTTTAAAGCTAGAACATTGTATAAGATTCTGTCTGGTAACACAATTGCAGTGTAAAAATGTTAAAAGTAATATTGATTTGCATTTTGTGTACAGATCTTTACAATATTATTACAGTTTCTTATTTACATTTAGTAATGCAATTCGTTGCACTCATGTCTCAGAAATAAATGTACTATTATATTCAACACATGGTGTTCAATACGAGTTAGCTATTTTATGATGACGTTTCCCCTTACAATCTATATCATTATTTAAAAATCTTTTTACACTATTTATTTATGTGCATATGTGTAACTTGGTGAAAATAAATGTAGTATAATTATTTTACAGTTATTACTTCACATTATGCGTGGTTTGCGATAAACTCAGCCCTTTTGAAGACCGACTTTTCGAAAATAGTTATTAAAAATAATATTTTTAGTGACTTCAGATGTTAACTTATGAACAGTGAGTGAGAGATTTTGGACAGCTTAAGGGCCTTGCCTACCTCAGAGTTCTGGCGGCCGCAAGAATAGGGTTTCACATGTTGCATTATATTCCGTGGGTCTCGTTCTCGTTTTGTGATATCGTTTCCTGACCAAAACAGTTGTCTGCACTGAGTAAAGGAAAATATTGCTAAATTAATTAAACTGCAATAAAAAATTTGTTAATAGCCGTTTTCCAGTGTTTTCACTGTGTAAAAATGCTATTTGGCCCACAGTTCTCAGGATATTGAAAAAACTTCGTAGAAGATCCTTTAGCAATGTGCGCAATGTCAAGGTGAATAAAAAAATCAGTGATGGCTTATGTGTAGCTTCAGCATGTACTGAGCGACTTCGAAAATAATATGACATGTAAAACTCTATGCTTGCTCTCGCAGTGGCTGTGAGATAGGCAGCACCCTTAACATCGAGTTCTTCAGCGCGGGCGAGGGGTGACATGAGGTGAGTATGGAGCAGCGCCGGAATGAATGCGTGGGGGAAACGGAAAATACCCGAGAAAACTCGCTGACCAGCGGCATCGTCCGGCACGATCCCCACTTGCGGAAATCCAGGGACCGACCACGCCGGGAATCGAACCCGGATCGCCATGGTGAGGCGAATGGTTTGACCATTTAGCCACCGTAGCCTCTTAAGGGCACGGTCTACAGCAATTTTCATGAACGTGTTTTTATTTTTTATTTGTACCAGATATTTTAATTATTGTCTTAGACACAAAATGTGAATAAATTTTTGCTTTTATGACATTATTTTATATCTCATAGTTTTCGCACAATGACTTGTTAAATTCAAAATTTGCATGTTTCCGTTTTAAGGACTACACTAAAACCAACTGACATACTAAACTGAAAAAATTCACAGTGGATAAAGACGTCACAGACAACAATGTCACGTACATAAAAAACCAAAAATATATAATTAAAGCTGTTTTGTATTTAAATAAAATTGCTGAAATTTAAAATAATAATTTAAAAAATGCAATAATACTTTAAAAATACAAAAATTATTAATTTTATGGTTTAACATAGCTGAACTTGTAGCCTACAACATCGCTATCCACTGTGAATTTTTTTAAGTTTGGTATGTCAGTTGGTTTTAGTGTCGTTAAAACAGAAACATGCAAATTTTGGCTTTAACGAGCCATCACGTGAGAACTATGCTAGATAAAAAATAATTTTTAAGATCAAAATTTAGTCACATTTTGTGTCTAAAATTAGACAAATAACATCTGGTACAAATATGAAAATGATAACATGATGATGAAAATTGCAGTATTTCGCGCCCGTAACATTTGAATACGGTACAATCTATACAGTCCGACTCTTTCTATAGGTGCCTTTGTTTATATTAAGAAGTGGCAGGAAACTTTAAATTATCTTGAAGGAATATAGTAAGCAGGATTTTGAAAAGTGTTCACTTTATTCTGAACCGCCTATAAGCCTTAACACCGCCAATTTTTAATTTTTAATAACTTGAATAACACCTTTATGTTTATCGTTTCATCACTTCATAAGATACTATGGCAATGCCAAAATATATTAACTTACGATGGTCTTGCAAGTAATATGTATGCATGTTTGTATACTGGATGTTTGGTAATTATAGGTACAAACGAATGGGGTGTGTCGAGGACACGGTCGTAGAAGAACAGGTCTGGACACTCGCCTATCTAACAATGTATTTTACTTGACCCCCTTGTTGTTTGGTTGTAGTTCAAGTTACCGAGAATATTGTGTTTTATTGGCGCTTCAGTTAGGGCGGTCGGACTCAAACTCCGCCCACTTTTTTCCATTGTTAAATTTATAAAGTAAATAATGATTGTTGGAGCTTTTTCTTAAATTTGTGAGCAAAGGAAGAATTTCATAAATCGATAAAAAAAATACGTTTTGATATATTGTTTATCTTAGTGGAAAGGAAGTGAGAGGAGTTTGAATCCGACCGCCCTAACTGTAGCACCAATACAACACAATATTCTCGGTAACTTGGTGAACTACAGCCAAACAACAAGGGGGTCAAATATCCAATCGAGTGTCCAGGCCTGTTCTTCCACGACCGTGGTCGAGGATGATGACACAAACAAATAATACTAACAAACATAGTTACGGTAAAGAACGGTATTCCCGTTACGATGTATGGACACGTGCAAACATGGTAATGTTGCAACACTGTTTTGTGTGAGGATATTTAAAAGCTTAGGTGTATGCCAACCTCGTTGACAGTGTCCACGAACTACAGGAACGCACTGTGGATGGTTGCCACTGCATTCGGAACACACCTGGAATTTTTGAGCGTGTGCGAGCATCGATGAGAAGACGTGCTGAAGCCTGCCTTCACATGAACGGCGCACATTTCGAACACTTGAGTTGTAATGTATTTGTCAACATAGGCAGCATTTTGACGTTTTGATCCTCGGGAACACTGGTATTATAGCGTTCCTGCCGTAACATGTAATGTGTGTTATTGGAAAAACATTGGTTTCTGGAACAATGTTTATTAGCATTATTTGCTTGTTTCATCGTCCTTGACACACCCCTTTCGCTTGTACCTATAATTACCAAACATCCTGTATGCACAAGTGTATTCACATTTTTATTTTAGTTTATTTGTATTTATTTATTTATTATTTTTGTTTCGCAAACATAATGTGCATTTAATTTATTTTAGGGTCGTTTAATTTTTATTTTGGTTATTTATCTGCTACGGGAGATGGTCCCTTGTATCATAATTGCATTGCGTTATGCGGTTTTACACCGTCCACTTGCATCCTTGCCTGGCACGGAGTTACCACGGCCACATATCTACTCTTGGCGCGGGGAATGCCACTAGTTGTATGTCATCCCTTGGCTGGAAGAGAAGGCGCTGGTGTTTCTTCTAATGACCAACCCCTATTAAATTACTTGACCCGGGAGACAATTACTAAGCCATCCCCTCTTCCTTTCCGGCCTGTGCTCATTATTCCGCCGTCTCTCTCACCTTCTCTCTCTCTCTCTATCTCTCTCTCTAGGCACTAACAAACAACTTCTTACGTTTTAATAATTTCGGCAGTTATGGTGGATGGATTCGAACGTTACGGAACAACGCTGCGTGCAGAAAAGTTGGAAACTAACGACTTGTTAATATTTTGATGTTGTTTTGTTTATTTTTTTTTTACGTTTATTTCTCCAATAAAACGTCAATTCTTTATTTTTAAAAAAATTAGTTAGCAGTTTTTTTTTTCACTCCATACTGTACGAATTCTACTTTAGTATTTTTTTGTTTTTGTTTATTTATTTACAAAACCAATTATTTCAGTGTAAAACGTTATTTCTTAAGACCAAAAACAACTCTTTAATTAACCCTATATTGGCCAAATTAAATTTAACTAGGTGTATTTAAGTTTCTCTTATTCTAGTAACAGCTAATTGCCTATATTATCCTCATAAAAATAATTTTAAAATATATTTCAATTACTTATGATAAAATTGTATGCGGCCATTTGGACATATTGGGCATTTCTGAGAGCAAAATTCCCTTAAACTTGCTTTGAGAATATTGCTGCCCTGTTTAGCTTATTGACATTGCATGAAGCCTACTTCAGAAAACTCACTGTGTTAAGTTCATTATTTATACAAAGTTCCTTTAACAGTCCAAATTCATTTATAATGACAATGCAAACACAGTCCCACGTCACGTTTTCAGCACTGAGTACAAACTGGTGACATTTTCGACAGACGTACGTCCTTCTCCAGCAGATATTTTTCTTACTTTTCTTCACAAGGTGATTCAAGGTGTGAAACTGAACTTCATCGGATATTCTAAACTTGCTTGATGAGGACGATGGTCTTCCCCAGACATTTGTATGGATTTGCAAGTCTCAACAAGTACACCTGAACAATTTCGCGCCTAAACACCAATCGTGTGTACTTATTTACTGATATTCTTCCCATCTACCAGGCATAATGCACACAGACATCAATCAACCATGACAGTAGAGGCGTATGTTAATCCTATGCGTACTTATATTTCTGTCCAGATGATCAACACCACCCATTTTGTGACTATACTCGCACAGTAACAAAAGGACGTTGCACTTGAAAAATACGTTTCTCCTTTTGGGAACATCGCTTTGTAGTAAACTGTTGCTCAACAGCAAGACAGTTTGATGCGATGGAAACTACTGACTTGTCGACCCACTTGGATACTATAACTCCATCCTCTTTGACAATAGCAGATTCATGATGACCCCTTTCTTTAGTAGAATACTATTAGACGGTATCGGGTAAGACTTGGTGGGTATCATATTTCTCCTTATTGTGCCAGTACCACCATAACCTTTATATCTAAGAAATGATAGTAAATTTAGACCTGTGAACGGTTTGTCGAAGAAGCAGTTGAAAGGTAAATCTCTTACTTCTTCATTGAAGTTTTCAATCATTTGAATTAGTGGTGCAGCCGCCTTACCAAGGTAATTCTCATAGCCATTGTTTGAACGATATTTTCCTTGATAAATGTAAAAGTTTACTAGGTACCCCTGAATAGAATTCAAACACCACACTTTATACCCAAATCATGTAAATTTTCTCGTATAAATTGTTTATATGAGTGCTTCCCATAATATATAACCATCAATTCATTATAGGATGTGTTCTGTTGGGGTAATTAAGTGTACAAGGCATGTCTTTTGAATTTTTAATATCAAGGGCTTAGTACTCCACATTTGGTCTTCATTATCCATCATAGTGTTGTTGTCTGCACTGTGAAACAATCTAATGATTTGCTCAAACCTATTGCTTTGCATTGCATACTAATTAAATTCAGGTGTCTTTATGATTTTCCCAACAGTTAATTTTACTAGCGACACTTTTGTAACCGCTTAGTATCAGAATTCCAATATAATTTTTTTTTTCGTCATTAGTGATATGAAAATGTTCACAATTCTTGAATGCGGCATATTTGTTTGATTCTTGAACAGATTATTCCATGATTTCATCATCAATAAATGAGTCAAACAAATCTACAATCGAAAATCTCTATACTTGCTAGTCATTTTCAGAAAAAGATTTTAAATAATATTGCATGTACCCATGCCCCAAGTTCTCATTGATGATGCTGGTAAGTGCTGAAAGGGGCTAGGTTCTTCATCCTTTTCATCATTATATTGAATTTCTGCTAATGGTACACTGTTAAAAATTTCCGTGAATTTCCGGATAATTTTACGAAAAACTCTTTTTAATTAAAGAAAACATTATTTCGTTATACACAATTTCGTTTCATTAATTAAACATATGTAAAACCGCGAGAAGAAACTAAAAAATAACCGCATGTATTATTGTGCCGGCATCCTAGAGAAGTCTAATATTATGTGAATTTCCAAAATAGAGCTAGTTGACTTCCATAAATTAACGGACACTTCGGAGAATTCTTTACCAACACTTCTCCGTAAAACAACCAAAATTATTGTTAACAGTGCCACCAAATGTTTGCGAGAGTATTTAGCAATTGTTTTTAGTACTCCTTAGTAACATACTAAACAATTCCACTGACGTTCGGTACCACATGAAATACTCTCATGTACACCGTTATAAATGAAAGCGGATATGTATCGATAATAAATGGAAATAATGCCCTTAAAAATAAAATACTGAATTATCTACAGTAAATATACACTACGGAATCATACGTAATATCATAAGTCTGCGGACACTTGCACGGAAAAAAAATCGTAAATGTATGGGTATAGAGAGCTGTTAATATGACGGTTATATTTTTAGTAACATCACAGATAAATCTGCAAATCTGTATAAATGCATTTGTAGCATTATAGACATATAAGTATGGCTTAGTTCCGTGTGTTAAAACTGTTTTACGGGAATATCTGATGGATTAGGAAATATGTTTCCGTGAATTCACGGAGGTATCCGGAGAAATTTTTACCGGAAATTCCGTAAAACGACAAAGAAAATTTTTCACAGTGTAGTAGCTGTCTAGGGTCGTCTGCTTTTCCACTAGTATCTTCGTCACCTGAGTCTTCGTCAGTCAGAACATTGGGTCTAGTGATTCAATGTATATTTTATGAGCAGTATCAGCCTCATTCTCAGCATCAGTATACTTGAATATAATGTCCAAAGCCTTCTGACCAGAAACATCTGGCTGCCGGATGTTTCTCCATTATCTGTAATAAGGAAATACTTCAGTCAGTTCATTGCCGGAATGAAATATTTAATTTACTAGTGAGTATATGGCCAAATATCTTGTATTACCTGTCTTAGCGAAAAATGCCACCAAGAACACCTAGTGTGTATGTGTGTGTACACGAACATTTCACACCAAATAAAGTCATAAAATTATCAATTACCTGGAAGTTTAATTCCAAAATACAAAAGAACATTCCTATAGATTATATTTCCAACGACCAGATATATTGCAATTATTATTATAGTGTATGATGTACTATCTTTTTGGTTTTAGTGTCCATAGTTATAGAGTTGCACAAATATTTACGAATTAGCTCTGTCACACATCATTGCAACAACAATAAAACCGAGCTGTTTCACGTGATAAAAATTGCTTGCTGTATCACATGAAACAGTTACCAATACGATATACTTCAACAGAAAAATTTCGTGATTTTTATGCAGGTTACTAGAAGTATGTTCATATGGATACGCCGTGAATCTAATTAACTACTGTTTTTAATGTATATATATTTGTTTATCTGTCAAAATGCCCAAAATTAAACGTAAGTAACCAGCAGTAGACGAATTCACGGAATTATTGGGGGATTTAGATTATTTCTCCACTTCTATAATTTTACCCCAAATCCCCAATTATTTAAGTCTCTAATGCTTATCACGTGACCTATTTAGGTACCTCAATTGCTGTTTCTGGCTCGGCTTCATTCTTTGAGTCTATACACAATTGATTAATTTAACATTTGACGTCACGTTTCCGTTACTTTAAGTATTTTGTCAATACACAATACAAACGTACAGTTTAAGTAACAACAGTTGAAAAACGATTTGAGAATCTGTTTTTGAAACTAAATTATTGTGGTATAAATCATTATATTTTTTCCATTAAAGCACGCCACGTAAAAATTCCAAAAAATAAGGCCTAGTTATTTAAATAATGTCAATTTATGATAATTTTTTTGCAGAACACAAGCAACACCATGTAGCCTACTAACGATACTTACAGTTCATTTACCAAAAATGTTCAATTGCTATTTTTACAAGGTTTTCCGAATAAATTTAAGAGATACCGGTTACATTGTTCATGAAGTCTTAAGGGCGCCGCCTACCCGCGCGTGAGAGGCTCAAAAGCGACGAAGCAGTAAGGTCGAGCTTGAAGCGCGCATCAAATGCCGCGTCGCCTCAACGATCCAAGCGCTGAACTAGCGTGCAAGCTTCCCACCGTACGGTTTTTACTATGGGACACTAAGCTGTGACCATACAATTTTATTGGCGAAAGTCTGCAACTAAGTTCAGTGCAGGTCGCAACCTGTGTTTCATATACGTCCTGTTAGTACATTTTGAAGTACGGAAGTCTGAAAAGACCGCTTTTAGCCATGTTGGAGGGCTTAGAAACATTGTTTTTAATGAGCGTGGCGTCTTGACAGTGAAGTTCCGACCTCTTCCGGAGTTTGTTTTCTTTTCGTACGTTGGCACTATGGGCACACGTGTAATATTTTCGTAGGAAATACCTGTTTACGAACACACTGGAATGCATTTGAAGCGTGGGGTAGGTGGCCACCTTAAGTGCTGGGGAATAAAACGATGCTCATAAATAAAGATTTTTCATTATAACTTACATAATCATGTGTTTGTTCTTTGCTATCGGCCATCTTGACTTTGACTTTGGGTTTTCAGTTTATCGGTAACGTAAGTCAAGGCTGCTTGACTTAACGTTTTGCGGCGCTATTGTGTACGACCCCATAAGAAGCCACGTATTGAAAGCTACCGTAAAGTCAAATGTGAAAGTTTTCAATCGCGTAGAGGCCGTATCCGCCATCTTCCCGTGGTACTTGCCCATGCGCGCGGCGTAGTTCCTCGACCAGACACCAGGTGGCAACCCAAGTTATCAGCACGGAAACTCCGCGAGCCCTCATAGCCGCTCACCTCCCCCCTCCTGCCCTTCAGCGATCTGTAATTGATTCCGCGCGACGATATTGGCAAAGTTCGTCCCGCGGACAGAATTTCGGAACAGTACCTTGGTTGATTTTTTGCGCCCCGTAGCAAGCACAGCTGCTGGGGGGGAAGTTATCGAATTAATCATTTCTAGCCTCTCTGTATAATCCTGCTGCAAGGGAACAACTTAAAGATTCAGTAAGTCTAATTGCTCTTGTCATTCCTTTAACATCGAATTATTAACGGGTTTTTCTTATCTAATAAGCTATCAGACTTCCTTCAATTACATTTCTTTGTGAAGCTGAGCTGTCAAACAAATCCAGCGTCATATTTGAATGAAGAATGGAAAAGCTCTAATAGTATTGAATCTTATTCGTAAAACTTTAATTTTAGATTTTTAATATCGACATTTTCGCTCGTAAAGCAGACATCTTACGTGTCTACACATAACTGCTTAGTTTTTATTTGCAGCACATATATTAATAAATGTAAATAATGTCCTTCGGCATCGTTGCATTCTGATAACGATAATATTACTGAGAAATTACATCTCATCCAGCAACTGTACAAAAGAGATAGAGAAAGTTCTCGTGTCTTTTCTTAGCTGTGTTGTTTCGTCTTGTGCTGTTGAGCGTTTGTTATTTTGTATTACTGATGTTCTGGTTTACTCTCAAATTGGTCATGTCTGCTGATATAGGCTATTGATACTAGTGTTTGCTAATATTATACTGATTGTTAGATTTCTTTAACAATTTTTTTTTATCTTTTTAATGTCTCATTGTTTTCGGCCAGATTACAGTTGATCTTTACCCTTTGCATATTTTCTCGTAGTCCAATTTTATGTTTACGTAATAATTTGGTTAACACAACATTGCCTTCTTTGTTGGTTGAGTGCCTTTTCCACGCGCCCCAGAATAATTTGTACGTCAGAATCACACACTCTAGGGCTACAAAAAAATTCTCCAGGGAGAACATTCTGAAATATGTCGCTAATCAATTAAACTCTTGATAAAATTTACAAGATACGGATTAATACGAGTAAAGCGGAAGGAATAGAAACGGAAAAATTATTTTTATCTTTATTTTCTTATGTGCAATAGTGATGACTTTCAGGTTATTAGTAAGGGGATGACCCATTTACGTTTACAAAAAAAGTGGAAGCCAGTTTATACACAGCATCCTGTAACAACCAAAATATTTATGTACTACATCTAAATCCATTATAAGGCAGAAATATTTCTTTCTAGAACAATAAATAACAATTCTATAGAAAGCTTTCTGAAAGTTTTCTCCTTCATGTTTAACTCTCAATAACCGGTACAAATTCCGTAATAATACAAGTATCTAAATTTACAGTAACGAAACTATAATTTTTATCTGTATTTTCTATCGTGCAATAAGGTTTTCAATTTTTTTAATTATGAGGTGGCCCAGTCTATGTATATGCTACAAAAATATTAATCTGGTTTATTTACAGTGCCGTGCTGAAACTTCCAAAATTTGTGTGAGCATCACCGAAATCCATTGGCAAGCAAAAACAGCGGTATTATGTTTGATGTTACGAGGTTCGTGTATACAAGCAAGCTGCAGCAAGAAAACCCCTAAATATTGCTTACTCCACAATTTAGGTAAAATTTTTTTATAAACAATTGAAGTATAATCGCGCCAGGCAACAGTTGTAAACATATGTATTAAATATGTCTCATTCCAAAAAAAAAATGTTTTCTCACACAAACAAATATTTGTAGACGAAACGTTAAGAAAATTTCATTGACGAATAACAGGATTGTCAATTACGCATTACAATAAATAATAATAATTTAAATGCACATAAGAATCAATAAATATAATTTTTTTATCGACAGAGTTTTTGATGAGAGACCAAATAAATTCCTAATCATGGACGTATTTTAAAACATTTTGAAAAGTTACAAAATATTACTTTTATTCTTGGTTTAGGGAGTTTTCATCGGTTAGACTATCGAGTATTTCTACATCACAATTTACTACTGCGTTGACTTACAAAAAGGGTAATCATTTATTATCAACTGAAGTTAAAAAATAATCAATATTTGCTCTCGTGGCAGTTTAAAGAGTCTGCAACTCATGAAGTATCTCTATGGAAGAACTGCATACTGTCGCTGGTTTTCTAAAAAAATAAAATTTTACTTGACAGGTTGAGGTTAACGTCTGCCTGGCTTTAAAACCACGGCTCAGTGTTTTCCTTTACAGTTTTTTAATAAATGTTTGCAACCTATTACAATCTTTAAACCTAAACCCAATCCAAATGGTGGCGGGAGAGAACTCTTCAAATAATACGCATAGTATAAATACTGTTACTTAAAATTAATAGCATAAATTATAATAAAGAACAACCCAAGAGACTATGCTATATAGCGAGGATGGTATATCGCGAAAATGTTTTGTGCCAACATAGTCTTGAAAACACTGTACTTAATTTCAACACATATGATTAAGTGATGTACGTCTGACACAACGTAGCTGTCTGCAGGCCAATAATAGGCATAAAATATTACAACAATGAGATTCTTATTGGATCAGTCAAATAGGGCAATAGATCCACATAAACACGAAAGCCAGTCATCTTCTCGTAAACTGAACGTGCGTTGAATCCCAGCAAACTGTCAAGTTTTCCCGCGATAAACCATCCGCTCGAATGATAGTATACCTTAACGGATTCTTCTACATTCATGACGCCAATTCAATGTAGGCCATTTGGATCATCGTGCGAACATCTTACAACAGAAGTACGGAAACAGTTTTAGTTATGAAAACGGGTTTTTAAGGTCTCAATGAAAATTAGGTGTATTGTATTGAGCGTCATTAAGCTATTTTTGAAGTTATCATCTGCGGTATCGACGTTGTGTTCAAGTGCAATACATCACGTCTAATCTCTTTGTACGGCGACATTAATTTACAAAATTATGAAAATAAATCACTTTAACGGTGGTTTTTTCCCCTCCTAGTGTCGTTACTAATGAATCTCTTTCGCCGTACACTGCCGGCCGGGAAATTATCACTGTCAACGTGGAAACCAAATTGCCCATTTGTGGCGCTGTTAATTGCGTGGTGTCAGTACTGTAAGCGCCGCTCGTTGATTGATGTGGGGGGGGGGGGTGTGGAGTGCACATCTGGGAATAATTCCCTTCGGCGCCAGCGTTGACCCTCTGTGAGTTACTGCACATGAGCGTGATGTCGCAGATATGTTCTGAGAGGTCACATCAGTAACCTACAGCAGTAGGCTACAATACGTCCAACGCTCCAACTACGTATTCCTTAAGAGGGCGTGGTACATAATTCAACGCTAAAAGCATTAATCTATAACTGTAGGTTTCTTGAAGCCAATTTGCGAAAATTAAACTATAGCAATCCTAGACGATAGTTTTAGCCAACATTTTAAACAAAATTGTCTCCAGTGTTACGAACTTCTGAGGTACAATCTCTGACGCCAGAACCTCGTGCATTTAACTGCGTCGCAAGAAATCACGCGTAACGAATAAGTAATTGTGGATAAATATTTACTCATAAAGTTGGCAAATACCGTTATCTAGGATTGTCATTGAGAATTTTATCCATATTGGCTTCGAAAAAAAAACGTAGAGATCCATTGATGTTTTCAGCGTTTATTTATCTACCACGCACTCTTAAGTGATTAATCATATCTACAAACTCGTCTTCTTCAAATTAACCGGTATAGGCATATTCCGATTTTTGCAAATAAAATATTGAGCTTTAAGGGGGAGAACTAGATGCTTGATTTTAGTTATCGATTTTCTGCAAAAATTTCTGTTTTAAAATGTTGAGGTATAGAAGATATTTGTGATGAATATTGGAGATCATAATAGTATTATGTTCATCTTACATTGGACTTGTAATCATTCTTGAAGGTTAACCTGTAATTCCCCTGCAAATGTTCTATATGACAAATTATTAAAAGATTCAAATATTATTTATGTCAAGCTGATTAACAAGAATATATCCTGAATAAATGTTATAACTCTAAAACTGAAAATACAAGAAAATTTTCTAACATTCCCCCTTAAAACTATAGAGGTGCGATATTTTGAGTTCCTGTAGTTCAATGCCAAAAGAAGCTTAAAAACGAAGGGTTAATATTTTTTTAATAAATTGGTTTTACAATAGAAATAGCAATGTTTAAAATATAATTTAAAAATATTTTAAATTATCTGCACAACATTGATTTCATTCGCTGTAACTGTACTCTTTGCTAGCTAAAAACCTTAGGTGAAGCTGTGGTAATCACTGAATGTTATAAAAATGATTACTATTTCAGTAAAATCCTGTCACTTGTGTTCAATATCAATGAGGGGCCGCGATGGTCGAATAGTAAAATGGGCAACTCTGCGCTGGTCGAGCATATGGAAGAATTTGGCGGATGTAGAAATAGGGACTACGCTCCGGTCGTCCGCTTACACATTTATAAATGACCTTGACTCCAACTAAATTCCGTCGTAGGCGAATACACCTGGAAAATGACGATAATTGCGATATTTGTGGGTGCTGTGACATTGCTCTTGATAGGGTCACAGAATGTGTCTATTCGAAACCAGTATGGACTTGGTGTCAACGTCCGATTGCAAGATTGCGTGATGTGACGGTGAATTATTTACGTGTGGACAAAATATTATTCATGGACCTGACAACATTTCCCAGTGTCAAACGTCGGGCTATTGTGTGGATGATATCTGATTTGATAGACTTTGCATTGCATACTGAAACACCATTTATCTTGCGAGACTTTATTGACAGACTACGATCTGATAGATGAACGCTCTAAAATTAAATGTTAAGTTTGGTCTATACTTGTTCTCTTTCTGAAGTGTCTTATGTATGTCTTCATCATGACTATGTAAATTGACATATGAGCATACAATAAAGAAAATCAGGTAAAAAATGGTCAGACCTTTCGCCTTCCACCAAGGCGATCCAAGTTCGATTCCCGAGGGGGTCGGTCCCCGAATTTTTGCGTGTGGGAATCGTGCCGTACGATGCCGCTGGTCGGCGGGTTTTCTCGGGGATCTCCCATTTCCTCCGCCCTTTCATTCCGGTGCTGCTCCATTCTCACATCATGTCACCCCCACCAGTGCTAAAGACCTCGATGTTACGCGCTGACTAAATTCTCTCTCTCTGTCTCAATACCAGTGACAATAGTTAAGTAGGTTTTGCGAGTCGCACGAAAGTGTAATAGTTTTACATACTACAGACTCGACAGATGAAACTTCGATAAAATGTTTGTTTCTATATGAAAGACATATGAGCTCTATACATAACACGTTGTTGAGTGATTTTTAAATTATTGTTGCAGTAGGAGTGTACGACAAACTGAAGTGTGTTGTTGGACACGCGGCATTGATATCATATGTTACTGAGCCTCACAAAACCCAAAGTACGCTTTCTTAGTCCTTTTATTATGAACCTGTGGGTTTTCTGCGGCTCAGCAACATTCACAAAAAAAAATTGCTCATATCCAACAAAAACATCAATTTGGCACGTTGTTTGTGACCACAGCCTATTACCGGGAATGGCATTAAGGTAACTCGACGGAAAGATACTTCTAGTTTTAAACCATAATGTTTGAATGAATGTGTAAAAAGTATAACGATAGGACACTGTTTTCCTAGGACATTTGTTTAAATTGATAACGAGCTTGTAACATAGAATTTCTATATGACAGATTGAGAATTCTAATGTGTTTAATCTATGTTAATTTTTGTAATGCATTTTATAACGCTCATTCTATGGTCAATGAAACTCCGAGCTAGGCATAAATTTGTTTTTCAAGTTTGAGTATGCTATGAGAAATTATGTTAAAATTAATACAACATCTGAGGTTGTAAACTATACTAA
>PNEQ01013976.1:15942-36262 GCA_003012365.1 Medauroidea extradentata | reverse complement strand
AAAATGCGTGGATACCAGTACAATAAAATAAATAAACATTACAACATTACCAAAGACAAACTATCCCAAATCCCTGCTTCCTAGCATTACGTTAAACTTATCGAAATATACATGAGTTATTGTTACCAACTATTAGACAAATTAAATGAACAAACAAATTTTCTTTAAATGTAACGTAGCAAACGCTATGTTACAACATGCGAAAAACTTACTCCAAAATCCCCCCTCCCCGCCTCCGGCAGCCAGTTTAAAAGTGTGAACTATTCATAATGGGAAAACATAAGTATGTATACGCTCTATTTGTAGGAACACCCGATTTTCACGAAAAGATTTCATTACATAGTTTCAATGTTTTTTGTGCCCATCTGCAAATCTGCTTCACGATCAGACATTGGATAGCTCTCAGTACCTTGGGGCTCATCCCACAAATCACAGACATGCATTCTCTCAATAACCTTGTTCAGATAGGCACAGTCAAGTGCGAGACATCTCTACAAAAATATACGCTGCTAATAACCATGAAGTAGAACTGGAGATGTCCTCATAACACAATGAAACAAGCTGCGTTAAAATCCCTAAGCATAGGTTATGAGTGTATTTTGTTGATCATTATCGCTTGTCCTCTTATCTACCTAAGACATGCACAATTCTTCCAGCCATACTGTCACTTCAGACAGTATTATGTACAATTCAGAAGGAAAAAACATCGTTATAGACGGTTCGAAATAAAGTGAGCACTCAGAAATTAATAAAACTTATGCTTATTAAACCAATTTATTCATCAGACGAATTATTTAAATTTTGTCAAATGTACATATAAAAATTAACTATTGCAACATGTGAATGACAAAAACTAAGGTACTATTATCAAAATGTATGTACAGAACATTATAAATTCGTACTTTGTAACATTGTTCAGTAATATTATATTTGTATAGTAAAGTAACAACTTAATAGAATACCTATGTAAACTTAATTTTCCTTTCATTTTTCTTAGTGCTATATTTACTGACACGCTCCATGCTCTAAAATGTTTGTAAAGACATGTGAAGGGTTTCTGGAGTGCAATCAAAATCTAAAATAAAAACAAAATAAATAAGTTATATTTTCAGTCAATTCGTATCATTCCGCACGTAACGGCTAACGACGGGAAATATCTAACCTCTCTGGACACGTCACTTTATGTTTGCGCGTGTGAGATAAATTGTGCAGTCAGTAGGAACCTGTATAGTTTGATAAAAAAAGTTTATTAATCATATGAAACACAGTTATGTAAATTTCGGTTGCTTTTGCTTCAGTGTTGTTGTACCTAAATAGAATAATACATGGAACTATTTTGCAGAATTTCGCTACCAACCATAGAATAAGTAAGGCAATTAGTGGTAATGTAGAATTATATGTAGTTATGACTACTAATTTTTTTTTTCAAGTTAAAATTTTTAGTGCTTACTTTACCCCTTACGTCCTGTGAGTATTCGCTCTATTTACAGTTTTTGCTTACAGGAACATACATGACTGCACGTATCGCAATGTTTATGAGATTCTAGGTCAGGTTGGATGTCAAGAACATATACCTCACTTTCGCTTCCTTGATTAGACGACAGCTGTTGGGACACAACTTTGACGACTCCGAGCCAGTAATTTGTAGAGACAGGAAATTTCGCGAAAAGATTTTTCCAGCACTTTTGTTTCAGTGCCTTACGTGCGCACCTGCATCTTGGGGTTGTGGTCGCTGATTGGATGCCTTAACATCCAGCGTCTTGAGGTTAAACCCGTAAATCACAGACTGATGTGTCGCAGTTATCCGTGTACTGATTGGCACAGTCAAATGAATAACGACTCTGCACAAAAGACTCTTTTCAATAGCCATGAAGTTGAACTGCAGGTGTGCACGTAAGGCGCTGAAACAAAGTGTGGCAAAAATCTTTTCACCAAAAAATTCCTGTCCCTAGTAATGTGTAACGAAATAATTTGTGGGGATATCACACGTGCCACCCGTTTGTACAATTAGAAGCCAGTGCATATTCGACCTTGACCAGAGCGTGTATAATACTGAGAAGTCTAGGCTGCAGCCAGATGAATACCTGAAATAACCGTGCCTCTAGAGATACATAAATGTAACACTAGCTAATGGCAGGCTCACGAAATCATTGAAGTTAAAATCGTCCCGATACAAACTATAGTGCGTACTATTATGACTTGCAAAAAATTTTGCAAATAAACAGTAGGGTGCTTCGTCTGAAAGTGGACCCTTTTTCTAGTAATAATTGTCTTTATCAATGAACTCCAGCATTGGACATGTGAATTCATGTGATCTTTGAATCAATTTTTCAGTGGGTAAACTGACAAACGTCACATTTGTCAGCCGTAGGGAGCTTACAATTATCGCTTATGAGCTAACATTTTAGTTTGATAGTGATCATTTAACCATAGATGGACTGTAATATTTTCATCACGATTAAATAATGGCCTCTGGAAATTGGCGTTAAAAATATTAACCAACTATGCTAATTTCCAAAAATTTTTACCAAAGAAAATCATTTCTAATAAAACAAGTTTTACTTTAAAACAGGGATTTTTGGATTGTTTCACTTTGAACTGGGCCAACGATACGTACGGCGCACATACAAATATTTCGCCACAACATTTGCATACATAAGCGAATGCGTGTTTGAACAGGACAGCATAAATATGATTCGTACAACGACCTTCAAGAATACATTGGCCCAAGTCTCCCACTAGCTTACTGCTGATATGACATTGGTTAGCGCTTAGCGACGAGGTTCTCAGCGCAGGTGAGGAGTGACCTGACGTGAATATGAAGCTGCGCTGGAATGAATGACCGGGGGAAACAGGGGATCCCGAGAAAACCCGCATGCCAACGACATCACCATACATTATTCCAAGTCGGTGCCTCCTGTATTAGAACTCGGATCTCAAAGCGTTGCACCATGTCCGTCTGCTGCAGTTTACGAAGTTCCGTTTGAAGTAAGCGCTTTCGAAACCATTGTTTCTTTTTCTATACAGATTATTTATAATTTCCTGTCACACTGTAATATAAACAAATCAACCTACTTAGAAATCAAAGTGTATTGAATATATCAAACTCTGAAGCTAACATTTTAGATCACAATAAGTTAAAATTTGTATTATTATTCTAGAGAAGATGGTCTTCAAAAGTTCTCTGGTAATCATAACAGAACGCCTATATAAGGCCGGAATCTTGAGTATGGCAACGCTGCATTGGGGGGCTACTTCCTGTCACTACTTGTCTGTCCTAATCTTTGTAGTGAGTCCAAGCAGAGTTAAGTAGCTTGTACACCAATAGCAACACAAGCCCTCCAATTTAAAGAGTTGCAGGCAATTAGGCGTCATCCCCCTTTCATTTATCTAAACTAAGAAATCTCCACTTGCTTTATAAACTTTAATTTAACTCAACGAGAACAAATATTACATTATACATAGAAGACAAAAATCTTAAAGAAATACCAGTTACTTTTTATGACAGCTGTTAAAATAGGTTCATTCACATTTGGATGCCCATGCACTATTATTAGGGGCCAGAAAATTTCGCGGATTCAGTGATCTGCATGTTAATGCATACTCAAGTCCCGACCATTTGTCCACTAGCTGCTACTCAGTGAAACAACCAACAATGAACGAATAGATGGGGCTTGAATATGCATAGGATAATGGATTCTAGCCTGCATGGCATTGAATCAGCGCAATTTTCCGGTCCCTAACTATTATTGTTGTGGATTTTACGAAATTTATGGTGGGAAGGCAATGTATACCCTGCCTACTTTTTCAATTTGTACACAGACTAGAGCTAGGCCAATGAGCGACCGGCAGCAGAATTCTGGCCTCATACTAAAGATGGTCATGGTAAGATCACAGACTAAGTAGTAATACAGATGTGAAAAGACATGGCGGCTCATTTGATACGGGCGAACTTCGCCGCTTATTGGCTGCCCGAGGCTGTTGATACCAGCCCCGTGTATGTTTGGTTCCTGCATGTTACTGCAGGTTTCATATTGGCCAGGCTACCGGCTAGGAGGGCAGCCTTACGCTGATTGGAGGTAGGTGTTTCCGCCATGTTGCTGGCCAGCGAAGCCATCTTGCTGGCGTGTGTGGCTGAGTTCGCCATCCTACCAGCTATTTCACTTCTGTATTCCTACATATTCTATGGTTAGATGCGAGTGCCCTAGCCTCTACACCAGCTAGCGTACTGGTATACTTTGACGTCAGCGGTTCTCTCGGAGCAGCACTATGTCCTGCCATGCTCCCACTCTCTCGCACACCTTCTCCAGCTCTCCGCCCTCCAATTAACCGGCGAGGTCTGAAAAGACCCATTAGCATCTCCTCATGAGCTGGCGCTTGGGCGAGGTGCCCACCCGGCAGTAATGGGACCGCAGAGCTGTGACGTCACCTCCGCCTTGTGAATGGCGCCTCAGCGGGCCACTTGCCTTGCAGTCTGATTGCTAACGTCCTTCTAGAGTACTTCTCCCTCCCCCTCCCCCTAGGGCCATTCCCTCAACTGCACACGTACCACGAGCGACACGAGTAATTACACAGCGCGACGTTTCCAACCGCGCTTCCCTGATTGTTAACTCTTGCTTCTACATTGCTTGTTTAAATTGTAATAAGAACCTCCTTCCTAAGCGTTGCGTCATCATCGAAGAGTACGCCATAAGTGCCTGACATTCGCGAAATAATTTGTACACAGGTGTGTTTAAATGTCATTTATATACTGAACTGAGTTCTTCAGTGGCCGCCATCGTGAACGGTTCTGTTTTTTGGATCCTGTGTCGGGAATTCGGCACACGTTATGTTTTTGTATTGTTCTCGAATCTTCTATAATTTTCGTGTTATTTTGAGTCTTTATTCAGTATTGTTTGATTATAATGGTTTATTGATTCTTAATATATATATATATATATATATATACATACATACTGAACATTTACAGCTCTAAGTCATGGCAACCGATAGGTAGAGGCAAGATTATTTCGCGTATTGATTCTAGATCAGGTTGAATGCCAATAATGTACACTTCACTACTCCTTCTGTGATTAGACGACACCTGTTTTAACACATCTTCGACGACTGCAAGCCAGTGATAAATAAGGAAACAAGTCGTGGTGGTAACACGTGTTGCGGTTAGGAGCCAATGGATATTTGACTTTGGCCAGTATGTGTATAGGTCTGAGAAGTCTAGGCTGTTGCCAGATTAATACGCGAAATACTCGTGCCTCTACTGGATGTTTTTAACCGAACCAAATATCTTTCTTTTGTAACGAATTTAACTAACTCCATACATGGGCAGGTAAATTTCGCTAGACGCCAACAATATTTAATGCATTTTCGAGAATCAGCTGTCTGTCTGGAGTTGCTGCCCCAGTGACCGGCCAGTTTCATACCAGACATGGTAGGACTGGATTCGTTTACTTGCAGATTGGTAGCTGCTAAAAGGTGGAATGGGATATTGACAAGTAATATTTTGCTTAAGGCTCAGTTTCAGTCGCCATATTGAATTTTATTACTTTCAGCTTTTTTGGAATTCTAAGAAAAAATTGTTAAATATGCGATTACACCTCAAATTCTATTTATATTTCGCTACAATACAGACCTCGCGATTTAACTGTTAACTTATAATAAGGGCCCGGTAGTTTTCGCGGAAAGATTTTTGCAGAACTTTGTTTCAGTGTCTTACGTGCACACCTGCATCTCTGCTTTGAAGTCAGTGATTGGATGCCGTAACATACAGCGTCTGGGTGTTGAACCTGCAAATCACAGACGTGTTGTGTCACAGTTGACCATGTAGGCCTACTGATTGGCACAGTCAAATGAATAATGACTCTGCACTTAAACGCTCTGCCAATAGTCATGAAGTTGAGGTGCAGGTGTACACGTAAGACACTGAAACAAAGTGGGGCAAAATATTTTCGCGAAAACTACCGGGCCCTACTTATAATTACGCCGTAATGTATGTGCCAAATTATTTTATATTCATAATTTGCCCGAAAAATTGTGGAATAACGTTACATTACTATCTCTATTGCCATACTTATATTGCAGCTCAACGTAAATAGAATTTGCGGTACAGTCGCTGATTTAACATTTTTCTTCTCAGAATTAAAAAAAAAAAAACGAAAAATAATAAAATTCAGTACGGTGACTAATATTGCCCTAATATTGACCTTTGCATATTTAAAAATAAATTGCCAAATGCATTATATTTGTCTGGACTCAAAAATTTCGGCAGCTGGACTGCACAGTCCTATATACACTATGTCCTCAGCTACTTGCATATTATCTGCTGCTCCAGTGAGTGGACAGTTGTACATGTGACAAGGTAGCTCGGGAGTCAGTGAGTGTTCTCATGCAGGTCTGCTGTTGGTTCACAATACTCAAGGAAACAATGACCCAATCGGGAAAGAAATTAACATGTAAAGGAGTTTGAAATCCATCCTCTTATCAAGTGAACTTGCGAAATTTCCAGGTCTCTAAGAAGAGGCACATGGGATTCGAGGGGTTTATTCCAGGTCAGATTGAATGTCAG
Organism: Medauroidea extradentata; assembly: GCA_003012365.1. NCBI lineage: Eukaryota > Metazoa > Arthropoda > Insecta > Phasmatodea > Phasmatidae > Medauroidea > Medauroidea extradentata. Next base: position 29,700 of record PNEQ01013976.1, on the reverse strand, counting down.
TAATGCATACTTCACAATTCTTTCTGTAACTGAATGAAGTTTGTTTTCAGAAGACTGCGTGCCAGTAAGAAATAAGGAAATGATTTTTGATAGCGACCTGAAAAAAAAATAGCGTTTAATTTTGGGCGCAAACTAGATTTGAAAGAAATAAAATATGATGCTACTTTTGCAATTAACCCTTGTATTATTTGACACCTCCTTCTGGAGGCCGTTAAGCTAGTAATCAATAAGCAACTATATTCAGGTCCAATCATGTGGTACCACTGTGTCGGCGAGCAGCCAATCAGCAGCTTTCCTCTGCTTGAGTAAGGTTAATTCTACTGCAGGTTAGCAAGAAAATGTATTTTCTTATGGGAGAGTTTGGCACATTGAAAAATTCCGCCGATAGTTTCGCTGCTATCGCTAAGGTACCAGAAAAATACTAAACCGCCGAAAAATTAAATTCAAATAGGCTTGGAAATGACACAAGTCATTTTACTTAGTTTTAAAGCGAAAATAAACCAATTTTGCGTTTTAAATTATCAACTTAATGTAACTTAAAATTCAGGAAAGCTCCGTGATAGGTCATATTGCACCCATTACCGATACCAGCGCTCAAGCGGCAGAAATTTTCCCTGTGTCAAACTTTGAACATTGATCTCTTTAACCTGTAGTAAAATTAACCTCAACCTGAGTCATATATTCTTGGAGCCTAACCTACAGGTCAGTGAACCTGCGAATATCCCTGTCTCTAAATACTGTGTCTGTCACGAGCTACCCATTTGTACGGTTACAAACCGATGGACAATCCGTTGTGGTCAGTGTGTTTATAGGACTGAGAAATCTAGCCTTCTAGTCGATGAGTCCGCGATATGCACACACCTCGGAAGGTCTGATGCTATTGTGAAGAAAGTCAACTTCCAAAATGTCTTGAAAATAACTTTTTAAATCAGGCATGAACTTGAACTTTGGTACTGGCATGCAAAACGTATTCAATATTACACTAATTCATCGTGTTTATTTAGTATTACATAAATCTAATTTAGAGGGAAAGAAAACAATTTCCATGTTTGAGCTCGGTTTACTATGACATCAGACCATCTTACCTACCTATATTTGTCAAATAGATGACAGTTTTAATAAACGTGTGTAATTCGCCATATTAATATGTTTTAATTAAGGAACAGTTTTTTATTTGTTGGATATCAGTACCTGTGTGTGACATAAAATAAAAATAATATAAATGATGATAGAATGTTTTAATATGTTGGTAACATTGGTTATGGAGAAATAGCAGGAATAATATGACGATCACAAGCTCTCATGCCCGGCCCTCAAGTACTGAGAGGGTTGAGAGGATGAGAAAGACGGTAGAGGGGTAACAGTGACGTGGTGGGTTGGTGGGGGTGAGGGGGTTGTCTTTGTGTGCTGTCTCGGCGCCGTTTGCCGATAATCGTCTGTCGCGAGCCTCTCCAGCTGATCTGTTGCGCAGCCCTCGGGCCGCCCTGAGAGCTCAGGGTGAGTGGAAGGCGAGGGGCAGAAACCCTCCAGTTCAGGGCTACCACTACCTACGACCTGTCCAAATAAAAATGCCGGCTACTCGAGCGGGTAATTCAGTATTCGTCTCAGGCTATTTCTTTTTTTTTTTTTTTACCTCTTTTCATGTTTCTTCCACCCTTCGTCCTCACGAGTTGTAAATCACCCGTAAACGAGACGGATGATACAAGTTTCAATAAACTTTCATTTTTCTTAATTATAAGGCAGCTTGTCAAAACCACCCAACGAAATGCATTATTTGGAAAAATAAATAATGGTTACAGTTACTTTCACTGAAAAAAACGTGTTTGTGGCGACGACATAGGCCTAATATTTTGTCAATATTGACTTCACCAAAAATTTTTATTAGTTACAATTTTTTTGTAGTCCCTTCTAAACTTAATTAGTTGCAGCAAAAAGTGTTTGTGGTCACCACAAAAAAAATCTGGTAAGATTCATAATGACAAAAATATTTTGTGGTGAATAATAAGTTTTAATTCGGCGTCAATTGTCAAAATGTAATGCGTATTTATAAGCTTTTACTTGTTGTGTTAGTTTAGGATTGTGTAGTAGGAACACACCTCTGATATGATGTCATCAATATTTACTTTTTAAACAATATGGATCCTAGTCAACGTAAAATTGTATCTACACTTTGAACACTACGTCTCTGGATAACTGTGGATACACTATGACAAAAAAAAATTCTCTGTTTCTGTAGGTGAACTTTGATAGAATATAATTTAATTACCTTGCCGATGTTCATCTGTTAGTGCGTCCAAATATATACATAATATTATATTTGAAAGATCTGCGCAATGGGAGTGCACGATTGGATTTATTTACTTGGACATACTCCATTGCGAAATAAATGACTGTCAAAAGGAAACAAAAAATAAGACATGAAAATACCAATAAGCAGAGTATGATTTAGTCATTAGGATACACACACAACATGAAATTTCAAAACTGGAATCGGGTCAGATAAAACAAGGAACAAACAGAAAATAAATTAAATAACAAAAAACTAAAAAAGAAACCTAAGTTGACATGCGACACAACGACGAGACGAAACAAAAACGCAATATATATCACACTGACCGAAATACAGCAAACGACACAATGATGAGACGAAACAAAACACAGTAGTTTTCCAGACAGTCAGTATTAATTGGAAAAACCGCGGGTTTATATAGGGTAAAGTCCCTTATTCTGCTCAGTCAATGTCTGTCTGATTGGTCGCGCAGCATGTATTGACTCTGATTGGTTGTGGTGGGTTGAGTGTTAGTTTTTGTTTTCTGCTGTAAAGTTGTTTCTCTTTTGATCAATGGGATCCACATATTTTTTAATTCAATACTCTGTTGACTGAAAATATTGCTATTGCTAATAATAAAGGCTAATTCTTTTATTTTTATTTTAATTTTGTCAGTTTCCTGTGTAAATGGTTTAGAGTCTTCCCAAAGGATCTTGTGGCTATTTTCCCATGCATGTTCGGCCAGTAAAGATTTTTGGGATTCGCCTTTTTTGCAATTGTTTTTTTTTTTTTTTGTTCTTTGATACGGGTTGAAAGAGCTCTGCCAGTCTCTCCAATATACAAATGACCACATTCGCAGGGTATCTGATATACACAGTTGTGTGTTTGTAGTTCTTCTGTGGCTGGTTTCACCCTGGTAACCATACTTTTAATAGTTGCTTTAGATCGGAATGCTGTTCGAAGTCCGTATTTGTTTCCCAAGCGTCTTTTTTTTTTTTTTCAGAAAGGCCGAACATACGGAATAACTAGGGTTCCTGATGGTTTTTCTGTTTCTGTGAGCTTAAGTGGTCTGTTTGTTTTCATGTGCTGTTTGATGGTGTTTGTTGGGTAACCATTGGCTGTGAGTTCTTTTCTTATTTGGTTGTGCTCTTCAGCTACGGATTTCTTGTTGGAACAAATAATCTCAGTTCGGTTGGAAAGTCTGCGAATTTTGCCAGTTTTTGTGCTTTTGGGGTGGTTGGATGCAAAATGTAGGTAGTGGCCTGTATGTGTAGGTTTCCTGTATACTTTGGTTTCCAGACTGCTGTTTTCCCTGCTTACTAGTACGTCCAGAAAAGGTATGCTGCCATTGATTTTTTTTATCATAGGTGAACTTTATTGATGGCCTCAATGAGTTTAGAAAGTTCACAATTTCCTCCAGATTTTCAGGTCCGTGTTGCCAGATAGTGAATGTGTCGTCTACATAACGAAGCCAGATTTTAGGAGGGCAATTGCTTTGGCTAAGTGCTTCCTGCTCAATGTTCTCCATGACTATGTTCGCCATGAATGGTGAAAGTGAAGAGCCCATTACCATGCCGTCTATTTGTTTGTAGAAACTGTCATTAAACTGTAAATATGTTGTGGTGACACAGAAGGTAATCATTTCCATGATGGATGGAATCGGTATGGTTGTTCTGTCCTTTAGGTTTGGGTCAGCTTCCAACTTGGCCTTGACAATGTTGAGAGTTTCAGCCACAGGTACATTGGTAAAAAGGCTTTGGACATCGAAACTCACTAGGGTGTTGGTGTTTTCTATTTTCAATGTTTTGGTAATGGATATAAAATGACTGGAATCTTTTACAAAAGTTGGCGTCTTTCAACAATTTTTAGGAGATATTTTGATAGTTTTTGGCATGGAGCATTGCAACAGCTGATAATCGGGCGCAGAGGCATGTCAAGTTTATGGATTTTTGGAAAATTGTATATGTGGGGTGATATACTGGTGTGTGGCGTCAGCTCTGATCTTATTTTGTCTGGGATGTGACTTTGATGTGTTTTTTTCAAAGTTTGGTACACTTTTCGTTTTGTATGCTGGCTGTGGGGTCTTTTTCAAGGTGTGTGTATTGTTCAGTGGTAATGAGATCTGTGATTTTTTGTCATAGTTTGATTTATCTAGTACCACAGTAGCACGTCCCTTGTCTGCCAGAAGGATTACAATGTCAGGGTCAGATTTTAGATTTTTGATGGCTTTGAGTTCATCAGAAGAGATATTAGATTTTGGTGAGCCAGCTGAAGTAATGGCTGTGCGTACAGTCCAGCGAAATTCGTCTTGTTTAGCAGCAGGGAGTTTGTATATTGCGCTCTCAACGGATGAAACTATGTCAAGTGCTGGGATGTGTCGTGGAGCAATGCAGAAATTGAGGTTTTTTTGTAAAACACTTTCCTCGCAGTTTGACAAATTTTTTGAGGATGCCTGTATGGAAAACTACTGTGTTTTGTTTCGTCTCATCGTTTGTGTCATTTGACGTTGTTTTCTGTTTGTGTTTGATATCTTTGTGTTTTGTTTCGTCTCATCGTTGTGTCGTTTGCTGTATTTCTGTTAGTGTGATATCTACTGCGGTTTTGTTTCGTCTCATCGTTGTGTCGCATGTCCATTTAGGTTTCTTTTTTAGATTTTTGTTATTTCATTTATTTTCTGTTCGTTTCTTGTTTTGTCTGACCCGATTCCAGTTTTGTAATTTTATGTTGTGTATGTATCCTGATGACTGAAGCAAACTCTGCTTATTGATGTTTTCTTGTCTTTTTTTACAGTCATTTATTTGGCAGTGGAGTATGTACAAGCAAATAAATCCAGTTATGTACATAATGTGTTCATTTTCAGAAAATGAAATAAATGGATATTTACAGTTAGCATATATTTAATAATATTTCAGAGGTGACATAGTTAGTGGTGGTGGATGAACAATGTACGTCGGCTTGCAGTGCAGTCATCAGCCTAACAATGTTATTGTTGACGTTTGGCGGAAGGATACATAGTTGGTGTGAAAACAGATCCAAGCTAGAATCAGAACTTCCAGATATTATCAAGTTACCATACGCCGGGAATTCATAAAAGGACTTAGAACAAGAAAATTAACAACAAAAAAATAAGAAGAAAAACTAAGGGTCAACAAACACTAAAAAATTCCGAAATATCTTTGGAATATAATAGAAACAAAAAAGCAGAGTCAGAAGGGATAGGGATAAAACAAGGTGCATGAAAATTGTGACAATAATGAACAAATACAAGGAGGGACTACACAAATGTACACGGCGACAGAAATAGTTACAGACAAGATAACATAACGAGTATACAGTAGATAGAGACGGGGATAATTTGCTGATTCACTGACATCTAGGCTAGCCTCCAAGAATATCTGTGTACTCAAGTAGACATCAGCTGCTCATTGGCTGATTGCTGATGCAGTGGTACCACATGACTGGACCTGTATTTAATTGCTTCTTTATTATTGGCTGAGCGCTCTCCAGGACGTGTCAAATTAGTCAAGAGCCAATTGCGAAAGTGACATGAGCCGACATTTGTTTGAAATTTAGCTTGTGCCCAAAATAAAACGCGAACTGTTCAGTTCCCTTGTGATTGCTACGGCTATGAACTTTTCGCGAAACTAACTTTGCCCCAGTTTGTCTCAGTGCCTTACGTGTACATCTGCAGCTATGCTTCATGGTTAGAGATGACGGTGTATCCAGTGGCGGCTCGTGGGTTGTTGCCAGGTAGAGCTGCAGATAGTCGGAACTGTACACTCTTGATGAACGCACCGTAGACCAACGACCATGGAGTACTTGCCGGCTACTAGATGTGTTGTGACCACTCAGTAGTAAGGGGCACCTGCACATCAGCATGTCAGTGGCTGTAGAGTCAACCAGCGCACAACCCTGTACAGCTCCTGACAACTGCAGCCCCACCTGTCAACAACCCACGAGCCGCCACTGGGTATATCGCGAAAATATTTTGTGCCAACATACCCTCGAAAACACGTTAGTCTCTTGTGACATGCATAGTTGGGTGATATACATCTGACACAGCGTAGCTACCTGAAGAGGGCGTGGTACATAATTGAACGCTAAAAGCACTAATCTATAACTGTAGGTTTCTTGAAGCCAATTTGCGAAAATTAAACAGTAGCAATCCTTGACAATAGTTTTATCCTACGTTTTAAACATAATTATTTCCAGTGTTGCAAACTTCTGAGGCACAATCTCTGACGCCGGAACTTCGTGCATTTAAATGCGGCGCACGAGATCACTCGTAACGAATTAGTAATTCTTGATAAATATTTACTGATAAAGTTGGCAAATATCATTATCTAGGATTGTCAATGAGTATTTTATCCACATATGCTTCGAAAAAAGCGTAGAAATCAGTTAATATTTTCAGCGTTTATTTATCTACCACGCACACTGAAGGCTAATAAATAGGCACAAAATATTATAATAGCGGGACTCTTACTAACTTAGTCAAATAGGGCAACATATTCACGTACAAATGAAAGCCAATAATCTTCTGGTTGAAGCCCAGCAAACAGTCAAGTTTTCCCGCGATAAACCATCATCTCTATTCGTGTTTATTGGCAGCGTGTCTTTGTGAAGTGAGGTCTCTAATTAGACTGCGCCAATCACAGTAAGGTTACTATCAGGGGTGGCCATGCCATATACTGCCCAGGTAAATACGTGAAGTCGGTGTATTTGTGCCCTTGTTGCTTCAACATTTATACACGTTGACACTGTAGACCAAAACATTGTTTCCGCCATAAGAGCCAATGTATTTTACTCGAAGTTTGAAGAACAATACAGTTAAAATGATTTATCTAATAGCAGATGTGTCGTGTTTATCGCAGTCTATGTTATTTTGGGAACATAATTTTAAAATAATATTATAACTCAACTAGATGGTTGCGTTAAGAAACACATTTCTATGAGTACCGACATCGCCAACTGTTTGTGCACGGACACCATTGTTAAACTAACATTTATGCTAGTTTCTGCTATTTATTTAACATTTTGTGTGCAAATTTGCTTCTTTTATTGCTATTAGCAAGAAGTTGCACATCTTCGGTGACGTACACTTGCGCAAATAAACTATACATGTGGCTGTTTTTTCATGTTTGCTAGGTTTATCTGCATAAATACATAATTTACACTATGCTAATGTAAAACATGGCCTTTTTACTCATGAAATGTAACAGTAGCAGATGTATTTCACGTACCTGTTCTCTCTTTACAACCGAATTCGACGCCCGTAACCGTTTTCATTCAAATATGTTCATTCTACAGTATCGATACTATACGAGGCACTTAAACGAAAACCTTACTCGATCTACTCGTTGTTGTGTATTGGTCAACAATAGCGTATTGCTCGCGCAAAACTGGCACATATACGTCGACTTCAAGGAAATCCCAACATGCCATCTCCTGTATACTCCTACCTCCATGGTTACTGCAGATCACACGTCTGTGATTTGCGGGCAGAACACCAATATGAGAGTTAAAACATCCGATCACTGACAATGTAACAGAAACAGCAGACATACACGCAAGTCATTGAAAAAAAACGGGGAAAATTATTTTCGCGAAAAGTTCATGGCCTTTGTGATTGCTAAAGAGAACGGCACATGTGAGAATATTTGGTGTCGAAATAGTTCCCAGAAACCATAGAATGTTACAACTCATGACGAGAACCAACAAATCGCACTTGTTGCACCAAAAACATACGTTGAATGCATCGCGTTGCATGTACAGAAGATAGCAAAAGAAAATGGAGGTTTACTTTCAACAAAAAAGCTTAAACTCAATAGAAAGAATGTTACATATGGCGAAAATAAGTTAAATTAATACGTACCTATGCAATAACAGACACAGTTTAAAACGCTTACGGCTTGCACAATTGAAAATATTGTCTTAACACGCGCTGCACAACATCCAACTTTAAAACAGGAGCTCACGTGTGACAAGATTGGTGCGTCAACTGTATGCGCAGTAGGTCATAATCTTATTTTGATTCAAATAGCCCCGTGACCCAAATAGCCCCACCCTACCCTATGTGTATGTGTATTCATTGTGTATGTGTATTCATTATAGTTTTATTATTGGCTCATCTACTTCCAGGGAGTGTCGAGTAAGTCAACAGCCAATTATAAACGTAGTACAGGCCTATAGTTGCTGGAATTCTAGCTTGCGTCTAAAAGAAACTGAGAATTTTCAGGTGTCTACATATCACTGACCATTGAGCAGAACTACAGGCGTACATATAGGCCATTGAAAGAAGTAGAGGGAACAATATACTCATGCAAACGCAGTGGATCTACAAACAATAACACGAGCTTGGCGAAGAAAGAAAGTTGAACACATAAATGCAACATTTGCACCAACCAGTCAACATTTCCCATGAATCAATTTCCCTCCGCCTCTCACCCTATCGCTCTCCTTCCCTCTTTTCCCCTTTCTCACACACTCTCTCTCTCTCTCACTCGTAATCTCAAACACCCACCAGCTGTATTTAACCCTCTGACGTAGACGAATCAGACGTATGAGAGGCGAGATGGAGTGGTAGCCCGCTTTTTAAGTGCGAGACCATTACCGCATCCAGGAAGTGCGGCCTGCTCCTGCTTGCTTGTTCCGACGAGTTCCTCTTGATCTCTACTGGGAGGAAGTCATCGCACTGACGTACCCTTGGAAAATACAGCGTACATCTTCCACTGTTATGTTTGCTGATACACCGGTGTTTATTCATTACTAGAACCACAGGAATGAGAGAACCGTGGTGGCCGAGTGGTGTAATTTAGCTTACGAATTTCTAACATTTGATAAATTACTAGCCGACCACCCGCATTTCAGTTGGTTAAGCAACAGGCTTTGGTGCGAGGGATTCTGAGCTCGATTCCCAAGTTTGAGTGGGTGTAAATTTGTGTTCGTCCAAATAGTCTGTCTAAAGAAGTTACTCAGCGTTGCTTAATTAAGTCACATTAAAAGAGGGGAATGTTTGGTACAGTGACGAGGCGGAAGCCTTGCCATTGCACCAGACATATAAAATATGTTGTCAGACCACTTACATCCAGCAAAGGCGATCCGGGTTCGATTCCCGGCGAGGTCGGGCCCACATTTTTGAGTGTGGCATCGTGCCGGACGATGCCGTTAGTCGGCGGATTTTCTTGGGGATCTTCTGTTTCCCTTTCCTTATCATTCCGGCGTTGCTCCATACATCATCATGTTTCCCTTCACCAGCACTAAAGACCTAGATGTTAAGTGCTGACCAAAATCTTTCACTCATGTAATGAAAAACTTTAACCACTATATTTCAATGTATTAGGGACAAATCAGCAGCTCTGCTATATGGCCAGTGACTAGATACATTAACTTAAACTTGTCTGGTCAATCAGAGACGTATTGTGTCGCAATTACATTATTCTCATTGGGGCTGTCAAAAGAGCTGCATATTGGCTGCTCGCTGGCACAGCGGTAACACGTGATTAGGTCTGTGGTTAGATGGTTCTTTTACAATGGCCCAGGGCTTTCCAGGAGGTGTCAAATTAGATTGGGGTGAACTCGAAAATTTACCCTAACTAACAGTTGTTTGAATGCTAACTTTGGCCCAAACGAATACGCCAATTTCACAGGTGCGTACGTATTATTTCCTAAGTTATTAAGATTACTAGTAAAACCTTAAGTTATTTCGCATGGAATTTGTTATGTTATACTGGTGCAATAAAATTTTTTGGCAGTTACATTGTGTAATACATAATACCAGAAGTAATTTTTGATTTCACATTAGAGAGAAAACAATGTTTTTCTTAACTCTCCTACTGCAGCACGCGTTACGATATTCTATACATAGTATGCGGTTTAAAGAGTTTTTATTAACGTTGAGCAATATAGCAGCTATTGATCTTAACACTGAACCCACGTTTATTTTCCCTGACTGAAAGCTTGGTAAGATAAGTCCTGAAGTTAGTGAAGTATAACGTTTAGACGGAACAAGACCTTGAGGATAGAGACGACTGTCATTAGAGTTCTTTGTGTTGAGATGTTCGAGGAGGAGGGAGTAACAAGACTTCGGCTCGGAAATCTTCAACGAGGTAGGCGCCTCCTCTGTTCAAGCTGTCACAAGTGGGATACAGGCTGCTCACCATCTTGCTCTGACGACAAGCTGAATCCTCTTTCATACCCGACGTCTTGCTGGCAGGCACACTCATCATCCCGTACTGTTTATCCTGAGACAAGAGTTCCTGAGAACATTCCAAGCTGTCCTCGCACAGCAGTTCGCTTAAAAATCTCCTGTTTCACTGATTTGAACCTGCTTTAACATTTCTGCTGGCAGGAACTACGGCATGACCCAGAATAATTCACGGAGCCACTTATATTTGGTAAGTTCATATTACGCCAACTTGTTTTATGCCTTACACGCGCATCTGTAACTTTGTTTCATGGTCGATGATTGGATTTTTTTTTTTCAGAAACTTGGTGTTATACCATAGCCGTCTTTATTAGAAAGTCGCGGTCTTAGATCTGGCAACACTGTCAGGAAGGTTCATTTTAACACATATTTTAGCTCTCCAAAGACAATGACTCTACCTGATTCGTTATTCTGCCATACATACCGGTGAATCAAGGGAAGCCATTGCCGTTAGCGAGACAAAAGAAGTGTTAAAATGACCCTTCCTGACAGGGTTGCCAGATCTAACGCCGCGGCCTACCACTTAAGACGGCTATAGTTATACCCGCAAATCATAAACGTGTGGTGTCGAACTAAATTTCCTCTCATTGGCATAGTGAAATGAGCGACACCTCTGCACCAAAATACTCTGCCAATAACCATGAAGCACAGTGGTAGATGTGCGCGTAAGGCAATAAGACAAGCTGGTGTAAAATTATTTTTATTGAAATATCTGTGGCTCTATTAATTTATAACGAAGCTTAGTAATACTGCATCGGTATCGAGAATGGAGTGTGCGTGCTAGAGATTCTCTAGACTGTATTATTGAGCGGTTCCTATTGGCAACTTGGTGTGATGAGGATTTGTTGGTGTTACGGCAGTGGAGGTCCGGTGAGTTGTTACTGAGTATTTCACATGCCTTGTTTCTACTTGACTGTACAGCAGAGTCAGGAATATTTCACGGGTTGTTTGACTTGTAGGTTAGTACCCAAGAACATACGTGCGCTGAAGCGTAGACTCAGCTCTTCATTGGGTACGTGCTGATACATTGACATCATGTGATCGGACATTAATTTAGTTGATACTTTATTATCGGCTCAATGCCTAAGACCCAATTGGAAAAGCGACACGAACTTACAGTTTCAATTCTACTCTGTAAAAAAAACTTACTAAAATATTTACGAAGTAATTAACCTAAACACAGTATGGGACAGTTACCATACTTCCGCCTTGTAAATATCCAAACTTTTACAATTGGGTGGGTTAGTTGCCAAGTGGTGTAAGTCACAAAAAATAAAAAATCGACTTACACCACTACAGAATTGCCTGCAGTGAGGTGTACACATTTACCAAATGCTGTGCGTCCTAGTCCACTACATTTTTCCATTGTATTACGTATTAAATAACGTAATCCCTGAAGTTTAACACATATACAAACTTTAAATTCTCTCTCCTGAAATATTTGCATTTGGTAAGTATGTAGACCTCACTGCAGGCAATTCTATAGTGGTGTTAAGTCCATTTTCGATTTTTTGTGACTTCACCACTTGGCAACTAGCCCCCTCAATTGTTACAATACAAGCACAGACTAAATAGTAATACAGACGTGAAATGACGAGGCGGCTCGTTTGATACGGGCGAACTTCGTCGCTTATTGGCTGCCCGAGGTTGTTGATACCAGCCCCGTGTATGTTTGGTTCCTGCATGTTACTACATATTTCCTATTGGCTTGGCTGCCGGGTAGCAGACTAGCTGCCTTACGCTGATTTGCAGTAGGCGTTTCCGCCATGTTGCTGGCCAGGGAAGCCATTTTGCTGGCGTGTGTGACTGAGTTCGCCGTTCTACTGGCTATTTCACTTCTGTATTCCTAACTATTCTGTGATACAAGTCTGGTAACTTCAGTATACATTTGACTGTTTTATACAAAAGCTTAGGAGTGCTACCATGGATGTCTAGGAAACAATTATACCATATCTACTTTCTTAGCGCTCCTATACGCACGTGTGACAAATTAACAAACTATTTTTTAGAGTGTAGCATGTGCCCAGAAGAAAAAGCGAATTTTTCAAGTCCCTGCTCTTCAGCCGCTGAGACGCTGGTCTTCAGGTGTAGCTTATTAAGGTGTGGTCACCAAAGTTTCAATAGCCAGTAGGTTTATCATGGCCAAATCTTCCGGCGCGTACATCTAGAGTGAATAGTTCTGAGAATCTCGTAAAAACCCATCGATCTTCACTTTAAGCTCATATATTCCGCGTAAGGATTTATCGATTGCAGATCGCCTATGAAGATAGTGATTTATTCAGCTGATCGTAATTCTTTATGTTGGTCGCAAGGACCATTCTACGGCATGGTCCAGAATAAGGTATACATAAATTGGGCAAAACTGTGTCGCGAATATACAGGGCGTGCGCGTGTATCTTCAGCAAGCGCGAGGCTTTGTACATGTTACGGAATTTACTTTGAATTGGAGAGATTAGCACTATACTTAACATCAAGGCATTTATAAACAATAAGCATTGAAATAGCCGCATGTAGTGGAAGGCTGAGGTCTTAGATATGGCAACCCTGCCTAGATTTGTTATTTTTAAAGATATTTGAGTTCTACGACGGCTCTGACATTTTACAATTCGTTACTGCCAAACATAGCCATTGTCGGTAGAAAACTCAAAACGCAATAAAAACGACCCATATCTGCAAGGTTCTCGCTAGGCCGCGAACTTCTTCTGGAGATGGCAATGGTACTGACGGGGAATTTTCGCGAGTAAATAAGTTAATTTATTTTTACTTATTTGTTAGTGCTTGCCACACCACGTTAATTTTTCCGGGTAAATAGCGAACCGGCAATGAATATAGAAATTAATGATCTTTGAAAGAACTGTGCAATGGGAATGCATGACTGGATTCAGTTTCTTGGACGTACTCCATTGCAAATTGAATGACTGTCAAAGAAAACTAAACAAATAAACGAAAACCATAATATAAGCAGAGTATGCTTACGTCGTAACACTGTCTGTCTGGAAAACTACTGTGTCTTGTTTCGTCTCTTCGTTGTGTCGTTTGTCTTTTCTGTATACGTCTGTTACCTGTTGCGTTTTGTCTCGTCTGTTTGTTGTGTCTTTTTGTTATTTTTCTGTTCGTGTCTGATATTTGCTGTGTTTTTTGTTTCATCTCATCGTTGTGTCGCATGTTACTTGATTTTTTATTTTATTTGTTATTATTTTCATTTATTATCTGTTTGTTCCTTGTTTCTATTTGACCCGATTCCATTTTGGAATTTCTTGTTGTGTATGTATCTTGCTGACTA
>PNEQ01013976.1:0-15842 GCA_003012365.1 Medauroidea extradentata | reverse complement strand
AGAAATTAATATCGCGCAATGTGGTGTAATGTGAAACTTCGGACAGTGATTACACAGGACTATGCAGTCCAGCGAGCAAGTTGAACTCTCGAAGTTTCCTGGCCTCTCCATATCTCAATGACTTTCTTGTAAAACTGCAGCTCTCCTATGATTATTGACCCCGTGTCTCTGTCAGCAGAGAAGAGGTTTGAGACAGTTCGTCTCTATTGCTGGCCCTTAATGCTTCGCAAGATGACACAGTTGTAAATGGGCCTTTAATGGGGATTAAGCGCCAAAACAGTTAATTTTCACAATTTTCAACATAATTTTTTCCCCTCGCTTATTACCGAAAATGAAGGTTCGACAATCCGTAGATTACACTTTTGTACACATTCTTACTTTATTACGTAGTCACAGACTTTCTTATTTTTTTATGTCTCTTTTTCCTATCTGCTATCACTGCTCCAAAAAGTATAACAGTCTGTGACTATGTAGTAATGTAATAAGTTGTACAAAACTATCATTTTCGGATTGTTGACCCTTGATTTTCTATAATAAGCGAGGGGAAAAAAAGTTGTGTCGAAAATTGTGAAAATGCACTGCTTTACCGCTTCAACCCCCTTAATGTTCGTACAGAAGGGAGCTCTGGCGGCGCCTGGTGGGGTGAGGCAGGGGAACTTAGTAGGGGTTGTTTCGAAGGTCAGTGCTCGTGGTTGGAGGTAGTTCTGCCGAAGATAGTAAGACGGGGAACAGTTGCCACCTACTGCGTTTTTCGGACGTCGTAGGTGTACTTTGGCTTACCTATGTGCAGTCGTCGTGGATGCACATCGCGCGAACCCTTGGCTAAATTGGAGACAAAAATGTTTGTGGCAACATTATGTACGACGATATTTTATGTACGTGATGTGGCAACGTTGCACAAAGACAGTCTCCCCTTGCGCTCCATGAACCGGTATAATTTCATGTATGTTAGGTCCAGTAAACATAAAATCACGTTTGGACTGCTCAGTATTTTAAACCTGGATCACGGTCGTAGATGACCAGGTCTGGACACTCGCCTATCTACCAATGTATATCCCTTGACCCCCTTGTTGTTTGGCTGTAGTTCGCCAAGTCACCGAGAATGTTGAGTTTTATTGGCGCTTCAGTTATGGTGGTCGGACTCAAACCCCGCCCACTGTTTTACATTGTTAAATTTATAAAGTAAATAAAGATTGCTGGAGCATTTTCTTAAATTTGTGAGCGAAGGAAGTATTTCATAAATTGATTTAAAAAAACACGTTTTTATAAATTGTTTGTCTTAGTGGAAAATAAGTGGGATGAGTTTGAGTCCTACCGCCCTAACTGGGAGCCAATAAAACATAATATTTTCTGTAACTTGGTGAACTGTAGCCAAACAACAAAGTGAAGGGGGTCAAATATCCAGGCGAGTGTCCAGATCTGTTCTTCTACGGCCGTGACCTGGACCAATAACGCTCAGGTCAGAATATTAATAGTAAGATATATGTGGAGCGCAAGAGAGGACTATGTACAGTGCTAAGTTGCCACATTTCAAATATAATTTCATAGTACAAAATTTTGCCACTAACACTTTAGTTCTCATGTTAGCTCCGGATTCAAGTGGTTTGCTAATTATACATTTTTTTTCTGAACACTATTTCTGATGTACGATGGAATATCCGGAACTATGCGACTGCGGTTTAGAAGTGTTTTTCCTTGTCACGTGGATTTGACAGGAGCTTGGTGTTAAGCCCCGTGAATGAAGACGCAGTTTCGTCGACATCGCGGCTATTTGTTTGTAAACCGACTTCATCAGATACGTGCTTTTTACATATATTCGGGTATGCTACATCTACTGGAGAGTGTTGAACTTGAATTATCTCACCGTTGCCGTGCCAGTTCGCGAGTTACGATGAAGGCCATTTTTTTATCTGACTCTCAACCCTCCAACCCAAGTTTGTTCTGAGTTTTCATGTACTTTATTACGTGTCGTTCCGCATGGGCACTGACTCGTCGTTAAACTGTAAGGCAATGTTTTTAGATGCGAAGTTTTCTGTTCACCGTATTTGGTGCTAATTAAGATGAACAGTTACGTCCTTAAATATAGACGTCACGTACTTTGCCGTGGATTTACCAAGCAAGATTTTGTTTCTTAAGGGCGTCGCCTACCCCACACTTCAAACACGTTGCAGTATTACGTAAACAGGTTTTTTTGTACGAAAATATTTCACGTGTACCCATTGTTCCATCGTAAGATAAGAAAACAAACTTCAGACAAGGTCGGAATTTCATTGTTAAGACACCATGATGGTGAAATAACAACCATTTCTAAGCCCTCTAATACGGCTAAAAACGTGCCGTTACTGTACTACAGGCCACATGGCTAGAGATTATGGTTTATCGCGGGAAAACTTGACTGTTTGCTGGGTTTCAACGTACGTTCAACTAACCAGAAGATTACTGGCTTTACCTTGTACGTGAAGTTGTTACCCTATTTGACTGAGCCAATAAGAATCCCGCTGCTGTAATATTTTATGCCTGTTATTGGCCTGCAGACAACCATATTGTGTCAAACGTACATCAGTAGAGCCCACGACTTTTGGTGAAAAGAATCCTGCAACAGTTTGTTTCAATGCCTTACGTGCACCTCTGAAGCTCTGCTCCATTGTTATTGGCAGAATTTAGGCATGGCTCATTTGACTGTGCCAAGAGGAACAAGGTTACTGCGACACCACACGTCTGTGATTTTCTGGTAGATACCCTAAGCGCTGACAGTTAAAAACAACCAATCACTGACCATGAAGCAGAGCTGCATATTGTTGGCTTACTTCTAAAACCCTGTGAAGTCTATTTCAGTAAATTTTACAGGAGAGCGAAAAGAAAATCTTCATAGTCATGCTACACCATAGATACGTGGTTTCTTAATCTGAGCATAGAAGAAAGCTAATGCACAGTAGATTTAGCCGATTTTAACACTAGAAGCGCCATGAAAATTAGCACCAAATTCACCTGGATTACAAAATTTGGAAAATCTGGACTTATGAGGTTCTATAAATATATGTGCACATAAGGCATTGAAACTAATTGTTGCAGAATTCTTGTCACTAAAAATCGTGGGCTCTATACATCAGCCAATCTTATATGTTGCAAGAAACTGCAACGTTTTCAAGGGTATGTTGGCACAAAACGTTTTCGCGATATACCATCATCTCTACTCATGGCTCACAGGTAGAGACCTGAAAAATTCGCGTTCTCATTTGGACACAAGCAAGAATTCAAAGAACTATAAGTTAGTGTCACTTTCTAATTTGGCTTTTGTTTTAACAGACTCCTCGTGGAGAGCGTTGAACCAATAATAAGGAAGCAAGTAAGTGGAGGCCCAATCGTGTTGTTTCGCTGTGTCAGCGAGCAGCCAATGATCAGCTGCTGTATTCTTGAGTACACGTGTATTCTTAGAGGTCAGTGAACCCGTGAATTTTTCCTGTCTCTACTTACAGAGCAAGTCGCGAGGATTGGATAATGCTACTAGGCAATGCCAACCGCCCAATTAAGGCGGATCAGTACCTGCCATCTATGAATTCTTCGATTTTCGCTGTAGGTTCCAAGCTATGAGGTTTATTAAAGTTTCCCGTCTGGCATGCCACAGATATTATCTTATTAAGAGTTATCGAACTATCACACCTTCACCACTTTTCTTAGTTTAATGCTTGTAACCTTCCGGAAGAGGGGAAAGTTCTTTTTTTCTACGGATGGTCACAGGTATAGTACAAGCGATAGTATTCAAGCAGTGCCAACTGTATGCAATGTAAGAAACTATTCCCTCTGCCTTGTCGGAGCATAAAACATTATAGAAAATTTGAAATCCAAATTAAATGCAGAAATTCCATTATTCCAAACTAGTGGGTACTTATCCCCCTGAAATACGAGTCGTCTGGTGTGTTCTTGCCAATTACAGCTGCAATGGTATTCCACACTAAGACGATCCAGTCCATTCACCATGTACTATATATTATAATATACTGTGAACTGTAGTGAAGAAACGGTGCATTTTCGTACCTATGTTCATATAATATTGTTGTTCCTCTAGAAGTGAGGATCGCACCTTCAAAACAATCGACATACAATTTTGCAACACGCTGTATACATAGAACCTTTTGCAGCCGATAAACGACAGAGATCGCTTGCTTCAAATACGCTGCTCGCTTCTGTACACCTTCCTACTCTGTGTCCATACCAGTACAAAGCTCGACTGTATTTTATTGTTAACACGAAAGGGTTTCATTGTTCGTGCGGGGTCTTCTTTTAGTTCACAAAGACATACATTCCCGAGAAGTTTTGCTGCAGGCTGGGACTGCAGCGGCCGCAGACTTTCTTCGCGAACCCCGAGCTTGAGTTGATCAGGCGCCCTCAGTTTCATTAAAACTGCGGAAGCAGTTCTGCCAACTGCGGAACTTTTAGTGGTTAGGAGACGAGAGGTAACTCTTGCATGTTAGCGAGGTTCCCTCACCCTCCCTCGACCTTCTTCACCATCACCCAACTAGCACATCACGCGTGTCTTACCTCGTTTAACAAGGTCTCGAGGCCGGCGAAGGGATATAGGGGCTTGCTGACCTTGAACCCATGGTTGGCTGAACTTAAGGATATTCAACAACGCCTTACTAAAACATCACAGAACTACCCCGCTTGGTGTATATCATGCTACACTGCTGCTAATATATCGTTATTTTACACACCTACTGCTGAATCTAAAGGTGGGGAGGCACAACATACAACGGAATTACTGGTCTTATGCTTATTTCCTTAGCTTAGGAACACTTACTTTTATTGTGACATCACATAACTCTGGTAAATACTAAAGCTTGCGGTAAACGCACAAATTTGTAACATCCGACCATTAATTATGATGTAATTGTTGCCAATTTTTTATTCTGACGCTTTGAAGAAAAAAAATTGGTGTTTCAGAGTCACCAGCTAATTCATGTAAAAAAATTGGCAATTAAATCCGGAAACCATTTGTTACGTGATCAAAGGTCATAGTAACATATTTTAAGTATTTTCTATGAAAATAATGTGATAATTTGTAAATGAAAAATTTAACACGAGGGCGAGACACCCTCACTACATATCGTCCGACTTTTCCTTCGTATAATGTATGTACATCCATTAGCCATTTTTTTTTTAGTTACGACCAAATTTCTTCGACGGTGCGATAAATACTTGTATAACTGTGTCTAAACCGTACGTTATTTCATCTGTACAAAAATCCTGCTGGTTCTATGCGTGTTTGTGGGAAAAAAATTAATTCTCGGGAAAATCGCTTCTTTGGTATGATTTAGTTTGGTTTTAAGGTTTATAGAAACAGAATATATGTATGGCATTATATTTGATAGTTCAGTTCACGAGATCAGAGAAAAAATACGTTCTACATTCATTCGAGTGAAATTATAGTGTAATCCTTCAAAATTTTAAATAAACCGTACATGTGTTGCATCTGAGCAACAGTATTGTGAATGCTGTATTTGTGGTAAGCAACCATTGAGTATTGTGCCAGGCACCCGATGTTTAAACATGCCCGAAACAGTGTCACAGAGACATCCACCAAACACACAAACCAGCACGGATAACATCAACACTTTTTGGCCAACGTCTCAATCTGTGTATACCACAGACAAAAAGAAATGTCGTTCTCCAGAATTGTTCACGAACGTGGGTACCGAGATTCAAAACACTGGCGTCAATTATAAGAGCCTGAAATGTTTATAGATTCCAATGACTTTCAGACAGACAGAAAGAAATGTCGTTCTCCAGAATTGTTCACGAACGTGGATACCGAGATTCAAAACACTGGCGTCAATTATAAGAGCCTGAAATGTTTATAGATTCCAATGACTTTCAGACTAGGCTCCAGTGCATTATGCATTCTTGAGCATCAGCTGATCGTTCACTGGCTGTTGTCCCAATGTGCAGACGGTTTCACCCCAGACCAGGTAGTAATACGTTCAGTTATCTTGTACTTGTATGCTAGCTTTTGGCTCAAACTTCTCCAGAGAGTGAAAAGTTAATTGTAATCCAATTGCAATAAACGAATAAATGAATGTTGGTTTTGGATTATAGTTTCTTCCAAACTGCACTCGTAAATTTCCCCGGTCACTACGCTATTTAGAACTCTTGAATTCTTCTAAATTATTTTCACAGCGACTTGTTCAAAGCCTTACATGCACTGCTGCCAATGATTGGAGCTCTCATCGTCTGGAGTTCTACCCGCTAATCACAAATGTATGGTGTCGCAGTAACTTCCTTCTGACTGGTACAATCAAGTCGGTGACGCCTCTCGACAAATACACGCTGCCAATAACCATGAAGTAAAGCTGCAACTGTGCACGTAAAGTGAAAATCAGAGATATTCTCATATTATTGGAGGAGAATTCACATTCTACTTGCAACTAGACTGGACTGCCTATTATGAGAATATTACCAGGAACAATTATTTTTTCTCAATGTTGCGAACACATTTCCATCCCTTTTTTAAAGAATATTTCAGCTTCCAGAACCCTCTCCCTTTTATTTTGTACACAATTTCCATTTACATCTTTGGGAGTTGACAGTCTCAGGGAAGGGGCGGATTCAGGTTTTTTTCGGGGAGGGAGTATTCCTCAAAAGTACCTACGCCTACACCCCGAGCCATAGAAAGAGGGGTCCAGGGGTCCTCCCCCGGGAAAATTAAGTTTTTAAGGTGCAAATTGGTGCTATTTAAAGCATTAAAAAATTGATTTTAACACTTCAAAAATTTGTAATATTTGACAGATCAACTATACACACAGACCATGAATTTTCGCGAAAATAATTCTGCAACAATTTGTTTCAATGCCTTATGTGCACATATGAAGCTATGCTTCGTGGTCAGTGATTGACTGTTTTCAACTCTCAGCGTCTAGGGTTCTACCAGCAAATCACAGCCGTGTGGTGTCGCAGTAACCTTGTTCCTGTTGGCACAGTCAAATGAACCACGTCTGTGCAATAATACATTCTCCCAATAACCACGAAGTTGAGCTTCATTTGTGCACATAAGGCTTTGAAACAAACTGTTGCAGAATTCTTTTCGCGAAAAATCGTGGGCTCTAACTATACATAAAATGTCAAAGGAGGGGAAGTCCGTGGTTCCTGTCCCCCTTCCCCCGAGATCCGCCACTGCTTAGAGGGACAACTGGGTCTATTAGGCGATAGTAAGCCTGTGGTGGTTCGTCACTTCTTTCCGCATGGATGGTTGATGAGGGGACAACAAAACACCCAGTCTTGATCAGTCCCTAGTAGCAAATACAATCATTTTTCCGTTGGCCAACTGTTGGCAGAAGCGGCCAACGTTCGCTAGTATGATCGTATACTTTTGCTGGCATTGTTGTTAATAAGACCATGTTAGTAAATATGTGTGTAGTTATACGGGAATAATGTTAATGTGGGCAACTCAGATTAAAATGACTGACATGTTTCAGTATACTGTCCACAAGAAGATTAGCAAACTAACCCACAAGCATCTGAGTATAATAAGAATGCTTGTGGTACACTTGTGGTTAATGTGTGGGTGATTTCACTATGCATCATGTATGCCATATGTGGCCGCGGGTACATTCCGAATGTTTACTGCCTGTGGGTTGCTTATCACTATCAGATTTGCACAAGTGGGCCAGTTGATGTTTGCTATTTGGGGTAGAGCTTCCTCCCAGGCCAGGAATCGAACCCAGAACCCTTGACCAACTGGCCAGAACCTCTAACCACTGGGAACCTCCTCGTCGTAGATTGAGATCTCACAACTTCACTTCACCTCCGTTTTGTCGTCACAGGTTTTCTAGTTGTTCGTTGCAAGTCGAGTGTTCGTGAGTGATGTTAATGGTTGGCGTGCAGGCAGTGCGTTTCTAAGCGCCGTCAGCTTCGTTCCTCGCCTACGCCAACTTGTACAATGGCTGTTGTTACCGCGCACTTTGCATGTAACAACCTGGCAACATGCCACGAAACATGACTGCCGCGTTCGACGCACATCTTGTACACAACAGCGCAGAGGAAACTCCCACAAATACGTTCTTCGTGGGAGAGTTGAAAATAATCATAAGGAGAAGTTTCACCAAATTAAGTCAGTAAAATAACTCCTAGCAATAAGTGGCAATTCGTTTATTCACTTTTGGAATGTATGTACTGTAAATCGAAATTCTTGCAAATTAGGGCCTACTGATTACCAGTCGATATTCAGTTAATTAATTGTTTAAACTGCTCTATCCAGAATAAGTGGAAAGCCACTGATATTAAATGAATATTCATTGATTAAATGCATGTACGTCAAGAAAAAAAAACAATAAAAATTTGGCGACAAAGATGTCACAAAAATGTTTTTACTAGTCTTGAGTCTTTAAACACAAATTAAAATACTACATTTTAAATATAGGATAAAGCAGTGGAATGGGAAATTTTGAGAACTTGCTGGCTGCCGTTGTGTGTGTGTGGTTATTAGAGTAGGCGACATGGCCTTGGGTGTCTAGGCTGGTGAAAATTTTAGTAGACATTAAGTGTTATTCAGGTTTGAAACGTGTTTCTGCTGAAATGCGCATTAGAAAAATTCTAATAACTTCTCTGGCAATAACCAAGCCTTGCATTTTTGAAGATAAACATGGTTACACGGGGACGGTAAACTATAGAGGTTACGCTAAAATGTTGGTAAAATTTGTTAGACTTGGTTTCGATATCTTTCCGTGGTGCCCAATCACTTGGTTTGGCGGCCGCAAACATTTTTCTTTGGCCTTACTTCAAATCCATAGCTTTCAAGGCAAATCCTCCAAGAACCGTATATGATATGAAGGAGTGAATTCGCCTATAAAGAAGCAACATTCCGTTGGATATTCTACGAACGTCTGGGGTTTATTCACCCACAGACACTTCGACAATGTGAGTGATGCTAACACCAAATAATAATAAATTTTACCAACCATAACTTTCAAGGTTAACTAACAATTTCCGCTTATGTAAATAATATTAATATACAATGACATATCTAGTTTGTGCTAAATTTCTTAATCTTCCCATTTTACTGCTTTATCCTGTATTTAATAGGCTAATAAGCGCAAAGAAATTAAAAAGCTGCTGCAGTAGCCGTATTGATCCCGGAATTTGAATAAGAATACTACTGTAAAGAGGGTGACTTTGAACATATAGGGAGACTTCAGGACAATTCAAAGATATTTTTCGCATATATTACAGCCCTGGGTAAAGAATTTTTCTTGCGATACATTCTAGATAATAAACGTCTACTTGAAATTTAATGAATGTTTACTCCCAGTTGACACACACGGGAAATAAATATTGTGTTAAAGTATACCAGTCACCCCACGTCTCCAAAGTCATACCCACTTACTGTATTGGCTTTTTAAAGTCATCTCGGAAATGGTCCCATTCAGAAATCATGGATTTTAAAAATTGATTCCGGGTTTAAATTCCGCACGTTTGGTAGGTAGGGACAGACAACATTTCGCGAATTCAATAACCTGCATGTTAGAATCAACTATCATGTGCTTACTCAAGCCCCGACATTAGTCAACTATCTACTACTCATTGGAATCAACAGACAATGTACGAATAGACGGGGCTTGAGTATGCATAGTACAATGGACTCTGCTTGCAAGTCATTGAATTCGCGAGATTTTCCTGTCCTTATTGGCAGTGGTTAAGGGTTGGCCCTGCCCGTGTGAGCGGGTATATGGCGTATTCCTGTTTGACGTGTCGAAGAGGTACCACGCTCTAGTATCCGGAGGAAGTGATCCCGGCCAACCTGTCAGGGAAGTTGACGTTGCTCTGGGGCTTCTGAGTGCAGGTGGGTGTTAAGCTGGGATGGGTTCCTCAGTCTCTGATGCTAGCCTTGGCTTCTGTGATCCTTCAGCCTGATAACCTTTCACTTCCAAGTCAACCGTAGCGCCGCTGGATCTTAGAACTGATGCAGGCAATGGTGTGTGGACCCTATGCATCCTGGCCTCCCCGAGGCCAGGAAACGGGTATCTGCCTTGATAGAGTCTCCGACAGATGGTACCTAGGCGACTTTACTAGGCGGGGCGCTAGACTACCCAGCGCTCATGCTCAGAGACGCAAAGGTCTAATTGCAGTGTCAAGAATTTCAGATAATGGTAATGGTTTGACGACTGGCGTCTGTCTGGAGTTTTAGAGGGAGTCCGGACCCGTTGGGTTGTAAGGGAATTTCCCCCGTCCATTTAACGACGGCCAGCCAGGTCAAAGACTCACAGAACGGAAAAATAGGTAGTAATACGGGCGACTGGGTTGGCCCAATGAAGAGGTTTTCCTCCATTACCAGTCATGGGTCGGATTCGAAGTGGTGGTGCTTGCCCTATGCTGGGCAGACACAGAGAGAGGACCCTCCTCTGAGATGAGTCGACGAGTTGGTTGCGAAAGCGCCCCGGAGTAGGCCCGGTGAGTATGTTAGGGATGTGGGTAGTGCCTCGACTCAAACCAAGAGGAGACTGAGCAGGGGGTCTTAGCCGGGGAACAGCAATGTACGTATGATCTTCAGATGGGTGGCCTGAAGCTCTGATAGTAGTTGTCCCGAGGCGCAGTTTAGCGTTCTGTCAAAGGGTTTGACAGTTCCAACTAACTGTTAGCTTGAAGACAATTTAGTGGTCGGGCGGATCCTGACCCTCTGCCTGATGGGAGGCCGAAGCGGGAAAGTCTTCATTATAAGTCCGCTGCGTGAAAATACAAACCCCTCGAGAGTGGAAATTGCATATATATGTCCCTACTGGTAAGTGGAGCCGTCACTCACGGCGCATTGCAAGGTTAAGGATATCCCGCGCCAACAGTAGAATCTCGATCGGCTGAACTATATACGGCGCTTGGAAACAAAGGGGATAGCTGGCTTCGTTCTAGCAGGGGCAATATACACCTCGCATGAGCGGTACAGCCACGCACACACGCCCCTGTCGTGCTGAACAACGCCACTATCAACTCTCCGCTGCAGGCTGGATTTGCGACGGCAGGGCCGATAAGGGGCTAACTACAGGCCCGCACGACATCACTGCGGGTCGGCCTACCGCTGCAGGCGGTGGCTAATGCACTTGCCCCTACCACAAGCTTCGTTTCCTGCGCGCACGCCGGACGTCAATAATACATGGCCTACAGCCACACAGCACAAACACGCAGAACATCTAACAGTGCAGAAGCAAGACTACCACAATGCGTAACATGCTAGAGCCGCGAGAGAAACAAATATAATTCAATTTGGAGTAAAGTTGTAGACATACGCCTGCGCCATCCCAGACAAGAGAGTACACAAACAAGGAAACAAATGGAAATCGAACGTTATGAGTGGAGCCCACGATTTTTTGCGAAAATAATTCTGCAACAGCTTTATTCAATGTCTTATGTGCACATATGAAGCTCTGCTTCGTGGTTTTTGGCAGAATTTATTATTGCATAGACGTGGCTCATTTTACCGTGCGACAAGAACAAGGTTACTGCGACACCACACGTCTGTGATTTGCGGGTAGAACCCTAGACGATGAGAGTTAAAAACAGCCAATCACTGGCCATGAAGCAGGGCTGCATATGTGCACATAAGGCTTTGAAACAAACTGTTGCATGAGCTCTAGTTATGAGTCAAAACACTATATATACACACACTCACGCGCAGGTTATATAACTACCCGAGACATGTTAGTTATTTATTAGAGACTTCTGATTTTTGTGAAAAGATTTTTAAACAAATTTTATTTCAATGCTATATGTACACATCTGCACATTTGCTTCGTGGTTATTGTCAGCGGGTATATTTTTTTATTACAGGGTGACCACGATGAGTATTGTCATTATGAGTATTCTATAAACAGGAGAGTGTGCACACGTCAGTGGTTGAACGCATGTGAGTGTATTCGTAGAGAGACGCCATTACGTTTACGTGGCGAAAATGATATCAGGATGGTGACCAGTGGCGTCGTGTGAAGTGTTCCAAGGTGTACGGTGCCCAGCAGTGACTATACACAACACTGAGTTGTCTGAGGAACCATTTGACTAGTATGGTCAGGAACACTCCACAGCCAGTAGCGTACAAGAGTCAAGGTACTTATAATACATACACCTTGGTCTCTGCAACAACACAACTGCTCAAAGCGTATAGTCGCTGCTAATACCGCACGCCTTGGAGCACTGCCAGGCTACACCACTGAAGATTACATCCTTGTTTCCTGATGTAATGTTAGATTCTGGTCACGAAGCTCCCCCACAGTCGTCCCAGAGTCTTCGCACTGAGGAGCTCCACTTCCCTACGTCGTACACAAACATACGGTGTTCAACCGACCACTGCTCCATCCCTACTGAAAATGGCAGTGACACAGAATATTTAGGAATACAGAAGTGAAATGGCCGGTAGGACAGCAAACTCAGTCACACACGCCAGCAAAAGGGCGTCACTGACCAGCAACATGGAAGAGACGACTACCGCCAATCAGCGTAAGGTGGCTGCCCTGCTAGTCGGCAGCCAGGCCAATAGGAAACCTGACTTAACATGCAGGAGCCAAACATACACGGGGCTGGTATCAACAGTCTCGGGCAGCCAATATGCCGCCACGTCATGCCATGTCTGTATTACTATTTAGTCTGTGGCAATGTGTTACACGGTGACTGCTCATGATCTCCCCCTTCCATGTTTCCAATTAGTTCTGTACAGTCCGTTTCGTAATGACAATACTCCTCGTGGTCACCCTGTAGAAGCGTCTATTCTTTGACTGTACCAATCAGAACAAGGTCTCTGCGACACCACACGACTGTGATTATCAGCAAGAATCCCTAAACGCCGAGAATATCATTGACCACGAAGCAGAGCTGCATGTGTGTACGTAAGACATTGAAACAAAGTTTTTACAAAAAAATGTCGTCAATCAAGGGACTCTGTTAACTATCATTGGCCAACAACAATATGGCGTCCACTTATCGCTAACAGCAGACGAACACGACATAATGCTACTCTACTAAAACTAAAGAACTAGAAATATTCGAAACTCATTATAGGACAACGTAGAATTCAGGAATTCACGCGTTTTTTTTTTTCGATAAAAATTGTATCTCAGTTAAATTCTCCTTAGATTACTTTCAGCCAGCAACAAACCTGCAATCAAGTAAACAAGGACATAATGTCGCCCAACTGGTCTGGTATTTAACTGGCTAGTCACTAGGGCAGCAGACAATCTACAGACGGACGGCTGATACTCGAAAATGTATAGCACAGTGCAGTCTAGCCTGTAGGACTCTGAACACACGGCAATTTTTCTGTATCTAGTTACAGGAAATCTGAATAAGCGAAGGCATATTGGTCAGCGCTGAGGAGCGGTGACATGATGCATGAGGCAGCGCCGAAATAAAAGAGCGGGAGAAACAGATGACACCTCAAGAAAAACCACCGACCAGCGACATTGTATATCACAATTCCTACATGCGGAAATCCGTGGACCGACTCCGCTGGGAATTATCTTGATGGTAAGCGAGTGCTGTTACCACTGCGCCAAGCGTGGGCTCTTTCCAGAAGAATTTTACAACAAATCAAACTACACAGTGAAGTTCATAGAAAAGGAATCCAAATGAAGATAAATATAAATAAAAAATACGTACGAACGATGTTACACCGCTCGCCAGCATACTTATTTTTTGCAACTCCCTAATTCCCAGAAACTCAGCATGATCATTCTTATACGACTATCCCAGAACGGATCTAGAGACAGAAAAAATTCGTGGTTTCACTGACCTGCAGGCTAGCCTCCAAGAATATGTATGTACTCAAGTAGACCGTATCTGTTCATCGGCTGCATGCCGACACAAGGATACTACGTGATTGGGCCTGCATTTATTTGCTTCTTTGTTAGTGGCTCAGTACTCTGCAAGATGTCTCTCATAAGTCAAGGGCCAACTGCGAAAGTGATATGAGCCGACGATTGTTTGAAACGTAGCTTGTGCCCAGAATAAAACGCGGATTTTTCAGGTCCCTAGTTATAACATATGTCACAAAACAAACCAACATTCCAGTACGACAACCACTTCGTTTTTTTTTTTTTTTTTTTCGTTCAGACCGACTGTTGTTTAACATGTGCCTCTCCAACCGGTTTCTACACTCCAGTCTCTGCTATTGGACTGAGTTATTTGACCACGTTATTCACTTTAAAAATTGTTTGTAAATTTGCCACACGTGCGTATAGGAGTGCTAAAAAAGTAGGTATGGTCGAATTGTTTCCCAGACATCCGAGGTAGTACTTCTAGAAAACAGTTAAATGTATACTGAAGTTACAAGATTCGCGGTGTAACAAATGTAAAATTTTGCGTATTTACAAGGCGGAAGTATGGTAACTGTCCAATACAGCGTTTAGGTAATTACTTCCTAAACATTTAGGAAGTTTTTACATTATTCCTTCAGTACAGTGAGGGGGTGTTTATAATGACGTATTGACCGGGATAAGCCAGTCCACTCCAGGTTGTCTGCGTAAATAAACTGTACTGTAAATACACTACTAGACAGTGACCATGGTAACATAGTCCCAGTTTGACCTTGGAGGCGGGTGCCTCGCCTTGATGTCGGGTAGTTGAGCTAGGGTCGGACGACACACGGTCGCCGCAATGGAAAGTCGACCTTGCGGCATCTCCACGGCAGGGAGGGGACAATATTCCCTCCCTCGGCCGGCGGCGTCGAGCTATTAGCGTTCACGACGACCGTGCATTATTCAGCGTCGCAGGCGAGCTTCCTGGAACACGGGCAGAGAATAGCTCGGCGATGAGACGCGACACGACGCTGAAACAAGGTCACAACTGCCTCCACGTTAGTAGGTCGAGCGTTCTCTACTCGTCCTTGAGTTCGCCCTAAACTCACTTCGTGACAACAAACACCTGAGCTTCCTGAAACGTCGTCTGCACAAGATCAAACACACGTGTATATTTACACAACTGCCGTTGGCTCGGTAGCTAGAGCATTCCCCTCCCACCAAGGCGATCTGGGTTCAATTCCCGGCGGGGTCGGTCTCCGCATTTTTGCATGTGGTTATCATGCGGGACAATACCGCTGGTCGGCTGGTCGGTCCCGTTTCCTCCACCCCTTCATTCCGGCGATGCTACATACACACCACCGTTAAAGACCTAGATGTTTAGTATTGACTAAAATCCCTTCAATCTTCAATCAATGTACATAAATTAATTGTGCATTGATGCATAGAAAGGAAGGCAAAGACAGAGAGAGGCCAAATTGAGAAAATCTCTGTGTGAAAATTGTCTCGAAAACTCGGTGTCAAATAGTACTTTCCGTGGGTGGCAATTATTTGACACATACCAAACATTCACAATCGGCGTACCATAATTCTCATTGGTCCAGTCAAACAGTTACACACGAATAACAATAAACGAAAATCTGACCCTCAAAAAGGTACACTAGAATTTAGTAATCAATCACCTATTCCATCAATTAATTATGCTTATGCTATTTTAGCCCTCTCTCCCCCACACTCTCTCTCCCTCACTCTCTCAACCTCATTCTGTCACCCTCATGCTCTCACCCTCATTTTCTCACCCTCATTCTCTCACAATTATTCTCTCACCATCATTCTCTCACCCTCATTCTCTCACCCTCATTATCTCACCCTCATTCTCTTCCCCTCACTCTCTCTCCCTCGTTCTATCACTCTCGTTCTCTCATCCTCGTTCTCTCTCCCTCTCTCTCTTCCCCTCACTCTCTCCCCTTCGTTATCTCACCCTCGTTCTCTCACTCTCATTCTCTCTCCCTCACTCACTTCCCCTCACTCTCTTCCCCCCACTCTCTTCCCCTCAATCTCTCCCCCTAGTTCTCTCAC
>PNEQ01013975.1:24432-36263 GCA_003012365.1 Medauroidea extradentata | reverse complement strand
AATAATTTAAGTTTGGTTTCTAAGTAATTTTGGGATGATTACAAGTTATGAACTGTCACTTTTCAGCATGATACTGAATTTAGATTGATTAATAAGTTACATTTTGAACTTAACAAATTAAAAAATGTATAACTTTTTTTGATAACTGCAAGTGTTTCAATTTTGAGAATTTTTTTTTTCATAAAGTGTGTAAAATAATTATAAATTAAGTGTGCAAGGTGAAAGACTATTTCTCCTGCTACTAATACAAAACATACAAATGTTTGATGTTTAAAGACCTTTGTACGACACATGATATAAATAATGGTTATTTTTAAACTTCTGAAAGCCTGAAGTGATTTTTGAATATATTTGAGTGTTCATAACTTTTTAACCAGTTTGAACCACAAAACTTTTTCTGTGGGGATTGGTTACATACCAACAGGAGTTTATACCTGCAAAGCAAAACAATTTTCCATTCAGCCCTTTTCAATTTATATGACTGGAAAGTTGGCAATTTTTGAAAATATTTGATTTTTAAAAATTTATATCACTGCTAGGGTCAAAAAACACGGTGGTTTGAATGCATGAGGTCAAAGAGGGGTGGGTACCCAGGGTGTTAATAAAAAAATATATAAGTGTATGGTTTATAGCCCTTTTTGAGTTACAAGGTGTTAAAAATGCCTTTTTTAAGCTTCTAAAACCCAAAATTTAAGCCCTTGTGATAAAAGTTTAGTATGTAAGAAAGTTGTGTTTATAGTAATTACAAGAAAGCGTGAACCCTTATCTGCAAGTTGCTAGAAATGGAAATTACATAATTTTAATGGGAAATTAAATATTGATTATTTCGTAGATGGCTGCAACAGCTGATTTTGCTGCGCGGGCCACCGCATAAAAGGGCCTATATCCAATACGGTGAGAGATAAAATTTTAATGAAAATGGTTTTCGCCTATTGGAACATGATAGTAACCGTAGTTAAATTATAAAAATAATACAAAATAGTCGAGCAACCAAAAAATTAAAAATTTGCTGATTTCACATGGAATGACCCATTAGCAGATGATGTAACTGAGCAAAAAATTATTATTGGAGCTGTGTGTTCTCTTATTAGGAGAGAGCAGTGTCAGTTACTTCCCTTGTCAAACAACTAACCAACTGCAGTTCTCGCTCTCTCTTTTATACTTTTTTTCTATGGGTGGTCCACTGTGACTGGCCGGCCTCTTGCCTATTGAGAGGGGGTGTGGGCGTGTAAGGGTTAATCACTCGGTCACGTATTATTCTCTGCTGCGTGTGGCAAACTTCCGGGTGGCTATAGTCATCTCGTTAATATGCAGATTCTTGTCCTAGGGAGCAAAAGTATAATTATCTGAAGGACTCAGGTGTATCTAATTGCTTGCAGTCGGAGTGTAGTGTACTGGCGTGGGCTGGAATTTTTCTGGGATCGGTAAGTTTTGCATGAGTTGTAGGAATATGGAACGTGCATGTTGTGGTGGCGACTCTATAGAATAAGATACTGTGAGCATATGTCACATTTTCAAAAGAAGTAATGCACATATAACTATAATTTATATTTTTCAAGTGTCAGTTTGTTTTTGTATCTATTATTAAAGTGTTGCTATGTATAACCTTGTTTTAGTGTGTACTAATTGGTTTCGTGACCGTTTAGCGCCTGCTGCAATGACAGTCGAGCGAGTGACACGTTTTGTTCTGGACGCATCATCCTTCCTGGGTCCTACAATTCTTTTCTACTAACTATTTACTTTCAGTAGTATTAAAGCAAGGTACCAGAGCTGTTTTGTTTACTCTCTGATCCCTGGGACCCAATCCCCATGTTGGCTGCCACGTCCAGGGGCTTAACTTTCCACATAATTTCTTTGTAGCCTCGTGCTATTTTTGCCACACTGCTCATTGAAGGGGCCTAATTTCCAGGCCCGCTTTGCTGTCCTGGCCTGTTTTGCCTTCTGTTAATTTTTTGTCCTTTTCCATGAGGAGTAAACCCAGTGAGGTTATTTATATCTTTCATATTTGTTGGTTACTCATCCTGCCCATAGTGACAAGTATTTCAGCACAGTACAGTGTATGTTTATTCAGGTATGGGAATTGGCATAAAACAGATCCCCCGTTTACTATTTGGAGGTGGCAACTTCATGCTACCTGGCCTGCCCTGTGGTTATCTACCAACCATCCTGGAAAGTCACCATCCCCGTATTTCATCAGAATGGTTTCCTTTGCGGCTTTCTGCTGAGAACCCTTCCTACCATTCTGTGTGCTTCTAGGCTCTCTTTGCAAGCAAACCTTTACTCATAGCACCTATGTACCATCTGGTGTATCAACTGCACCTCTCTAACTACCTCTATTTTCCTATCCCAGCAACACCCTCTTGTCATGTTCATGTTTTTTTCTGTATTTTTTTTACTTTATAGCTACCACACTTGCCTATTTCAAAATGTTTTTGTTATTATAGTTGTTCTATTATGTATTTTGTGCTAGTAGCTGTGGCTACTATACATATCTTTCTTCACTAGTGCTAATTTGCTACAGACTTGTAGGCAATGTCTTTATACTACACATACATTCACACACATGTATGTGTGCATGTGCACACACACATGTGCATGCACACGTATATATTTAATTTATTTCTGCTGATACACTATACCTCCTGTTTAGAATTGCCACACATTATTTTTTTTAACACTGTGTTCTCCTTTTATTTTTCATTATATACCTTCCTTCTTTAGATGTCTTCAACATTTTTAACAATAGTATTTTTTAATGACTCTGATTTTATGCTGTCCAATCCTGATTCCCATTTAGCTTAGAATTTTTTTCACTTAACTGTTGAAATTTTTTGTTCTCTTCTTTAATAATAAAGTTTTAAATTCTATGAAAATGTTGTTCAAACCTTATTTATTATGCTCATGTGTAATGTGTCATAATTTTCTAATAACAACAGGCTTACAAGTGCCCCTTCCATGTTTACATTTTGCTTAAAAAATTTTTCTTCAAATCAGCCCAAATTTAAATCATTATGTACATTCCGCTAATCCAATTAAAATTACAAAATGTTGTAGTCTTATGTAAAATATAGTTACCTCAACATAATTTGTTAATTAAAAAATAATTTTAACGAATGAGGTGCTGCAATGGTAACACTTTGGTTTTACATTCTGAAGGATTGTGTCCGATCACTGGCTTTGGCCATTTGATTTTTGTGTTCCATATTTTTCAAAAATCACTCTAGACAAGTTCTCAAATGGTTCCGTAACGAAGGCCATGGTCAACTTGAGACGAGTGTCTCATCTAAGTCAGCCTACGTAAAACTGCCAGTTTTACGCCTGCATTAATTTCTGCAATTATGTTTATATTTACACCTTTTTCCTACATTGCGTTACTTGAGGGGGAATTTGTGTGCTTGGATTTATTCCTACTTTGCTGTTGCATGCATGGCTGAGGCACTGCAAAGATTTTCCAGTGAAGAACGATGGCTATACCAACATGGAGGCCCTGATTTTTACGTCGTAGCTTCAAGACATCATGCAGCAAATCACGCGGGGCGTGCTTGCTGTTGTGCTCCACGTCTTCGCTAACACTGTTTGGCTGTGATGACGTCGGTGCACCCGGCACGCTTTAGCTTGGTATGGCCTGTGTGAACCCCATATCGGAGCTTGCCGAAAATTGCAGAAGCCCGAAACTGTTTTGAACGCCCGCCTGTTTACTGATTTGGCAACCCCCTTTGACGTCGTCAGGGTGGGAGCAACGCTTCCCAGGATTGCCAACTGCAGTTGTGATTCAAAGTGTCGCCGCATGTCCACCTTGGCGCTACGGTTTCAATGACCTTCTCCAAGAACATTCGAGATGCTTCACCATTGGTCAAGAAACTCAGGGGGTGGCGGAGCTGGTGTAAATACTGGTGCCAGGCACAGTGAAAGGCAGAGATGGCTGGGCGTTAGGATGGGCTAAGTTATGTATTTCATTTAAATTGGAGTAGA
This sequence comes from Medauroidea extradentata, assembly GCA_003012365.1. Lineage (NCBI taxonomy): Eukaryota > Metazoa > Arthropoda > Insecta > Phasmatodea > Phasmatidae > Medauroidea > Medauroidea extradentata. Next base: position 32,291 of record PNEQ01013975.1, on the reverse strand, counting down.
CTGATACTATGCCCGACGAAGGTTCTATGTTATGTATAAGGGGATTTATGGTTGAATGTGCGGTCATGAAAAATTAAGAGTGTTTGTCTTGTCACGGGGCCTCAAATTAAGGTTGTTCACCAAGTTTTTTGGCAGGTGGTTTGGTTGCGTTCTTTCGGGGGTATAATTGCAGCCTGTAATTTTTTAATGTGTTTTTTCTTAGTGTTTTTTCGGGCTAGTAACAGACACTTATATTTTTCCTTGTTTTCTTTGTACGAAGTGTGTCTCACCATCTTTAATGACTTTGCTGTCAACAAGATGTAAAGCCCACATACCTTACCTTAAAAATACATTTATTTCTGTTACTATTTTAGGTCTATGACACAGGACCACAATAGAACATGTAGGTTAATATGTATTTTTTTCTATTCTTCTAATTTGCAGTTTTTATGTCATTAAGAACGTCTAGAATAAGTGGCTTCTTTGCACCTGTAGGCATTGCTCAGCGTACTGATTGGTGTCATTTGTTATGAGATAGACTAATTCGTCATCAAAATGTACTTAAAAAACTGCCAAATATCATCCACAGGACTGATGGCAAACTATTTTTTAGTCTCCGACAGAAAAAAAGAAAACCTAGGAGGTAAAGGTGGTTACTGACATGTTGGCATTACCTCAAAAAACTGCAGAATGTCGGCTATATCAATTTCTGTTGCCTCATCTTAACTGCTTATGCTAGAAAAAGATGAGTCCTTACCAGAATCGCTTATGTCTACATCATTACTGTCACTATCTATTTCCATTTAATTGGAAAAATACATAAACTTCACTCACTGAAATATTGATGTTTCTGCACATGAATGCATAAATATATCTACACAGCAGTGAAAAACATGCTACAATTCCTATGTATACAGGAATAAGGATGATGCAGTGCAGTCAAAACTACACAGTACTGCTTTCTTTCACATATAAAGGAAACATGATCAGCTAAACTTCCAAGTGATGTGAAAGATCACAGTAAATTAACAGTTTATGACACTGCACGCGTCTTCCATTTAGTGACCATTACTGTGCAAAAAGTAGAGACAGTAGTGCTCCTATCTAGTGCTATAAGCTGAACTGCTTCAGTAGAAATACACAACCTGAGATATTTCTGCCAAATAAAATTTCACACTGATACTTTAAAGTTGCCTGAGTTATCTTGCAAAATTTTTTCTAGAAACAAAATGGTTGTCTGTGATAACTAGGGTATATGCATGAAGGGGTTAGTAACCTATGGCAAACTGTTTTGCATTTTGGAATGACAAAAATAGGTCGGTTATTTTCCTTTTCCACCTGTCAGTAATTTCGTGTCATTAATGCTAGAGCATAAATTACTTGTTATTGGAAGATAAGCATGTAACTCACTTTGCTCTCTCCTCACTTCCTTTTGATAAGAACTGGCCACGTTGAATGGCATCCAGCTCCTTCTGTTCCCCCCTCTCTTCACTTTTGGAATGCAGAAGAAGCAAGTTGCAGATACTGGGAGAAGCTCCGACTTTGTAATTGCAGTTTCCCTTACACTGCTAGCCTGTGTCACTTTGATAGCCTTCTAACGTTGACTAGTTGCTGGTCGAAGTCCCCACCCACCTTAAGGCATCGTAGCAAATTCAGTCTCATCTTCATGTTCATGTTCATGAAACCTTATTAAATTACACAGTTTTAGTTTATAAAATTGCCTTGTAAGCCATAAGGGTCTCGGTTACAAATAGTTTTCTCATTACTGAGATTTTATTTTAAATTAAATGTGTTTTATATTGTCTGGAATGTTTTATATTTTTTCTAGAATGGAAAACCTTTCGAGGGAAGTATTTTATGGTTAATGGTGTAAATGTGTGTTGTGCCTGTGAGCGAAGTCCGAATGGCATTTCACCATATGCTCACCTTGGAGATGGCTGTGTTGATGTTCTTCTTATCAAACACACTCATGTGGTGAATAATTTGCGTCTACTCTTGACATTAACAAGTAAACGAAAAACAGTGGTAAGTTATTTAGGTTTTATGTAAACTTTATGTATATTCTTTTAATGTATGAATTTTTTTATGGTAATTGTTATTGTATGATACATATATAAAACCATGTCATCCAGTTTATTGTTCTCTAATTTTGTGGGGCTCTGTGGTGTAGTGGTCAGAGCATTTGCATCCCTTCTTTGAATTTCATTGCTACTCCATACTCACTTCATGTTAACCTAATCAGCACTCTAGACTTCACTCTTAAGCATTGTCTAAAACTACTATACTTAATAGTTCTTCGTAATTTATGTTTGTATCAGTCGCTATAAATGTATTTCTAACTAGTTCATTTTGATTTTATTAGTTTACCAAACTAAAAAAAACTGCTTTAATATTGAAGTTCACATCAACATAAACTTGTGGTGAAATTAACAATGGCAAATACATTATTTCTTTTTAAATTTCTGTTCATTTACTGTCCTTAAGTCGACAGGAGTCATGTCAGTATATGACACTTGTGATACACGACAATTAGCAGTTTAGTGTGAATGACAGTTTGCAATTCCTATCCCATGCACTGGGTGATAGGTTGAGACACTTTAGAAAATCTCAGTTATTTTTAGGACGTTTTAAAATATAGACGTCCTCCATAGCATAGTTAGTTTGGCGCCGGTCTACGGTGTGAGAGGTCTTGGGTTCAAATCCTGGCACAGGCATGGAGTTTTTGGTCCCTTCACCTCACTTTACCCTCGTCGGCTCTTAAGACCTTAATGTTAAATGGCAGTAAATCCCTGTCTCCTCACCTTTAAAAGATACATTAATTGAAGTGAGTCACATTTAATAACTTTTGATTGATATTGATGAAAGGTTACAAATGAACCGCACTCAAGCCACAACTTTCATAATAAATTTTATGACCTGAGATAGTGTAAGTTCAGAAAAAGTTCACACAACATTTACTCACTACTACAGATTTATGAAGACAGGGATAACTTTGCGGCCTCCGGCATATGTGGAAAAGATTTTAAATAGATGAACTTAAACGTCGAATATCAGAAAAAAATAAAATAAAATAAGGTAAATTTTAGAGTCACTGCTGGTGCAAGCTAAATAGGCACACTTTATATTCTCATTGAGTTCTCGCCCTGACTGGTCTCAGCAACAGCTTGGCTTAAAACTGGAGAGAGCAGGGAATACCCTCATTTCCTACAGACTTGCAGCATCATGCCATCCCACCTCATCCAATCAGGACATTGTGTGAGTCGCGACTGCCATTTTCACAAAACAACACCGTAAAATGTACTTCCCCAACTGTGGGAATGGAAACTAAGATGTATTATTTAGTCTAATTCTCTTAAAACATCCTAGAACAATCCAGAAACATACTGGAAGCTCTATCTCTACAACAAACCACAAATAATTAAAAATGAAAATAATACCAAAAATTAATAGGGAAAATTCCTAGAAAAAGTTTTTAATATTTACCACATTTTGGCACTAAATGCAGTCAGGCAAAGCAATAGCTCCGTGAACATTGTAATTTTCAAATTATTCAGCTTTAAAAATGCTATATTTTTAAACGCCGCCACAAACATTGAAAACATGTTTTTATTGGCGAACACATTAGTGACATGATCTTACTTGTTTTGGTTAGCCACCGCACGCCAAGCACTATTGTGTGTATTGGAATTTTTCAATGACTTAAACTAATAAAATTTAGCGAACCCGGTTGCATAAAATTTAATTCTGGGAATCCACCCGTTGTTTGGGCATGCGTGGTTGTAGATTAGGTAGCCAACAACAAATATTTATTTCACTTGAGTTGAGTTTAAGTGAGTGAAGACAGCAATGAATTAGTAGGCCTGGCTCTCACACATTGCAACATTTTATTTATAGGTTTGAGTTTATGTAAATTTAAGTTAAATTACAGAGAGTTAATAACTTAATACTAATTTGGTTTAATGTTTAAGATCCGGTATATAATCGTAAGTTTAGGTTGGAAAGGTCAGACGATTCACATGCGTACAAAAAGTGAACCTATTGAGCTAATATATGGAATGCGTTTAACCAAACCTGGCTCAGACTATAATCGAACATTCTGGTTGCTCGAGTCAGTAAAATAATATGCCAGATCAATTATTTTATTACAAGTACATTTTTCTCTCCATAATTTATACGTTTCTCGTGAACGGCATTGAGACAGCTGTGCTGCCATCTTGGAGCAAGTTTCACAAGACCCCGCCCATCCCTCGAATTATCAGCCAATCACGGGTACCTTGAACTCGCCTATTGGCTTATGACGTTCCCACAGCCATTGGAAGTAGTGGAACAGCCAAAACACTACAGCTGCAGACAGAGATTTTGTCGCAAACTGCACGCTATTGAGTGCAATTTTTCTCTTTAAAGAACTTATTTATTTTATGCTAACCATGTCATGTTGTACAAAATTCTGCAATACATACATTTACTGTATTTTAATCATTAATACCAGACTATTAGGTCTCTTCTTGAAGCTTAAACCATGCAGTACGCCTTGATTTATCAGACAGCGTTAAAGTTAAGGCTTTCTTCCAAGTAAATTGCATTTTATTGCTGCGCAAATGAACTACAATCCACATTTATAATCTTCGGAGTTCAAGCCATACTTGATTTTACCGCATAAACTACTTTATTTAACACAATTTCATGACTTCAACGTGTGTTACTGTAGTTTGTACAGTATCATGACGCCACATGGACATCAACATGGTGGTTCACATTCTCACCGTGCAAAACAGACTGCTCATTTTATGTAAGTTTATCTGGAGTTACACAACAGCAATGAAAGAAAGTATGGTACAGTTGTTCATTAAATTAAATGCACTTTTAAATAAAAGTATAATAAAAAATAAGAATTTTCCCTACTATCCCAATTTAAATAACACTGTTAAACAATTTGGAAAAGAAATACATTAAGTCAGGGGATTTATGTTGTACTGCCTTTCATCATTCTGGGTTAACGTTGCTTTGTTTGAGTACCCAAGTTTCAATTTAAGTAGTCGCTGATTCTGAATAACATAATTTACAACTCCTCTTTAGTTCTCTTTGGTGTATCTAAAACATTGTACATACATTGAGAACTGTACAGTAGTTTTACATGTTATTCGTGCTACATAATATAAGAACATGCCAAGCCTTATCATAGCATAGCATAGACTGTGACAAATGCTGCCTGGTTTCCATGTTCCAGGTATGCGCTTGCCCACCTACATAGACTAGCTACGACACTGCATTTTCCCCTCCCCCACTGTAGAGCCCCTTAGCCTATCAGTCGCTGTGTAGACAGAGTTTTTGGACATGCTGCTGTTTACTTACCACGCTATAAATGTGTTTGTAGTACAGTATCAGTTCACTGCCATTTATGATTTTTACTTTATGAGGTGGCTTCCAATCTGCAGAATTTACTGTAAATTTTTTTTGATTAAAATTAATAAGAAAAGAACAGAATATCTGTTTTGTTATCCATGAAAATGAAGTTTTGCGACATTTTTATACAAGCGAGAAGGCTGTGACACAAGTAAGTTGTTACATGATTTATTTCTATATTTTGTGACATAGATTTGAAGGCCATGCTCCACTGTTATTACTTTTTTTTTTTTGCGATAATTATATTTTAAGTCTAAATGTGAGCACGTACCAGTCTGTGTAATTGTTTTATTTAAAATAGTCTTTACCATTTGGACTAATTTTTTCAAAACATTAAATGCTATGATTTGAGCTACGTATCCATTTTAAACAAAACAGCTAATCAGATTTGCGATATTTGCATTTGTTTATTCTTTTAAAAAAAAGGTACTGCTTTCTCACACAAACTATTAAAAATATATTACAGTGTAGTCTATCAGTGTTAAAAGACATTTCTCTGTGTGTAAAGTATTAGATTTTCATTGACTTTGAATAGTGAAATACAGTAAATGTGTGCAAGCAAGACAGTCATAGTTGTTATCTCCACAATAGTTAATGTTGGACATGCACATGTGAAACACTTACTGCCAAGTTGGATCTACTTGTGACTGCCATGTTTACAAAACTGCAGTGTAAATGGCATGGAAATGTATAAAGGTTTTCCTCACAATTGAACAGAAGCTGCAATTAATCAATAGATTACGTAAACAAGAGGTGGTGACAAAGCTTGCTAATGATTATAGCAATTGTGTAAAAACGGTTTGTGATTTAAAACACAACAAAGAAAATTCTGTGATTTTGCTAAAAAAAAAAATCCTTTGAAAAAGAAGATTTTGAACACTTCAACACACAGAGATTTAGATGTCACTGTGTTTCGTGGTCCAGTCGAAAATGAGCTGACAGGACACTAGTCCATGGAGAAAGGAAAGTTCTTTTATGAATGTTTTAGGCACAGGTGGTGAGTTCAGTTCTTCCTTTGGATGGCTAACCAGATTTAAGAAAGGGTACGGAATCCACTAAATTTCTGTACAAGGCGAAGAACTAAGTACTAACGTACGAGCTGATGAACAGTTTCGTGCGGGCGTGGCCTGTGTTCATGTGCAAGGAACAGCAAGCAACATGTGATTGCCACCACTGGTGCTGCTTTCTGCTTGCCTCTTTCTTTCTCTGGATCGAGCTTACCAGCATGCATGATGTAAACAAGTCGTGCAAAGGTCATGTCAAATGGCACAGCGCAGGAGTGAGTGAGTGAAACGATTTTATTCAGCACGTAACTTCAAGGTTTTAAGTGCTGGTGAGGGGTGACGTGATATATGGAGCAACGTGATGTGTGGAGCAACGCTGGAATGAATGGGCAGGGGAAACGGGAGATCCCAGTGAAAATCTACTGACCAGCATGTCTGGCATGATTCCGACACGTGAAATCTGGGGATAGACCCTGCTGAAAATCGAACCCAGATCGCCTTGGTGGGAGGCGAGAGGTCTGACCCCTTGACCACCGTGGCCGCCAACAACACAGGACTTTAGTGATATTTTTTTTGTAGAATATGTGGCCTGTACGTGCCGCAACATCTGTCTCTTATGAAAGGAGGAATGAAAACAGGTTACAAGCACATAAATCATTATCACTTGCCTATGTTGTTTGTTAAATATTGTAGTTGTTACTAAAGCTGATGGTTAAAAATTAGAATGCTGGAAAGCTGGTAATTAGATGGACTTGTTTTCCAAGTTGTCATTTCACTGTTCATCGGTGATAAACTCGCATGGTGCGGTGGCACATGCACTGCCGGCTAAACAGCTGATGTGTTTGGCTCTAGGCCGTGGGCAGCATTTCCGACTCAATTAAAGTTTCAATTTGTGTCACCATTTTCAGGAGCATAACCCCAATGTAAGTTGAGGCCTTACTGTTTAAGATAACATAATTACCATCGAAAATGAATAAGTTAAATAATCACCATGTTACAATACCCCTATTCGGTTTGAGACTGATTTCAGAGAAATTGGTCAAAAACCTAAAAGTAAGTTTAGTGTTGCCCTAAGTGTCGATCTTAGTGGGTAGGGTTCAGTCAACTGTATAAACAATATAAAGCATACAATATATGTACCCTCATGCTAAAAACATCATACAAACACTATCCTTTCACAAAACTTACAAGATAGATTCATTTTTGGAGGCATTACGCAATTAAATAAAAAAAATTTCTCTGACTGGATTTGGTTTCTTGGACACACTCCATTGCGATATAGATCACTATCAAAGAAAACTAATGATAATAGAAAAAACATAAATAAGCTGAGTATGCTTTAGTCAACAGGATACATATACAACGTAAAATTCCATAAATGGAAACAAGTCAGATAAAACAAGGACAACGGATCAAAAAAGTAAAAAAAAAAAAAAAAAAAAAAAAAAAAAAAAAAAAAAAAAAAAAAAAAAA